>NBIV01000166.1:0-169691 GCA_003194525.1 Gracilariopsis chorda
CAGCCACATGCTGGCCGGATCCGTCGAGATCGTCGACCATCGCCGTTGCCGGGGCTACGGCTCCTCCACCTCATCGGGGTCGTCATCCACCATTGGATCATCCTCGTAGGAACCGTGCAGTCATCGGAAAACATGAACCCAACCGGGTGGCCTCGCGGAACGGAGCGTGGTACATCGCGTAAACGCTAGCGCGTGAGCCCGTGAAGTCACGGATACTCCCAAGGGTCATAGAAGACGAAGTTGCCAGCGTTTGGATTTCTCCGGCCTGGAGAGCGATCATGCCTGGAAGGCTCACCGTCAGGGACGTTGGAGACGGGGACTGTATCCCAGTTAACCATATCGATGGTGTTCAGAAGGCACTGAAGCTCATCCACATTGGCTTCGGATCCCAGAGGGATATAGAGATCCAATCGGCGGATAACCTGGCGTAGGTGAGGAGGAATGTACCACAGACGGTTCTTGTCGTACACCTCCCAGAGGAGAAATGCGGCAACGCGAGCAGCCCATTCGGCGAGGAAGAGAGTCCAGTAACCGGAATCCGGATTGTTGATTAATCGTGAACCGATATAGCTGAGGCACGGAGGCATCTCCGCAAAGCATCCCCTCGGGACTTCGAACCTGCTCCACCAATGGGGAAGAGGTGCATACCGGCCGCGCATCGCGGATGGGCGGAGCCTCTCGACTCGAGATTTTGGTATGGTACCAGGAACCCGAAGCGGGAGCGCGCCTTTCGCTCAAACCGGAGTCGGTCGAAGAAGGATCCGCGATGATTCGGACGACGAAGATATCGGAACTCTGCACGCAGAATTGGGCGCCTCCAGAGGAGCATCCCGGCTTCTATGGGAGTGGACCGGAACGGTGTAGATGGCTGGTAGGCAGCAAGGTTCTCGCAGTATGAGACTTCACCGTAGGTACGGTACCGCGAGAGGTCAAAGCTGTATTCCGTTGGTACCAGCTCATCCGGATAACTCGCGCGGGCGAGACGGTCGTAGGCGACCTTGGCCATCCCGGCACGGGCGTCATTCAGCGTCTCGAAACCATATCTGGTGCGCTTCCGTGCGAGGAACTGTGGCTCTACCGCGATACGCGTCCTCCAGTCGAAGGAGTCAACCATATCCCGGCCTAGTCCCCTGGGAGCTCGCCCTCCTCCACATAGGAGTCGATGAGGTCCGAGTCGGAAACCCATGTGGGGTGGAACCAGGGCGCACGCGAAAAGAGGAGAGCGTCTTCCCGGGGATTGCGGGCCCAAAGTGTCGATGGTGACACCCAGCCGGCGGCGGTCGCAGTGATCGGTATCGCTTGAGCGGAATTCCAGGCGGCGATACTCGCGGCATCCGAGGCATCCAAGGTTGGAACATGAGACGATCCTCCAGGCAGAGGCAAGGAGAGGAACCCAGAGGTTGGGTGACGAACCCACGACTCCGGCGTCGCGAAGGAAGGTTGTCCGCTCGCGGAAGTCCCTGCGGGGCGCCCGCAGGCGGGTTGTTCGAAAACGGATTGTTGTTCATAGTAGAGAGGGGCGCAGAGTCTGTTGAAGAAGGTACTGAGGGTTGATCAGTTGTAACCGTGTTGGTACGGGGGACCGGTATCTCGGCGATTCCCTTGTCGGGACTATTTATACCCTCGCGCCTCATCTCCTCACGCCTATACTCGCGTTCGTTTTCGGCCCTTAAGGAGGGGGATGTGTAGTGCAATGCATTCCCGCGTACGGGCGATGGTGAAACTCATATCTGAGGTGTACTCGGTGCGAGCGATGAAGCGGGATGCATGAATTTTAGCCCCCGTTTACCGGGCTAATTAGCGGTCGGGTTACCCAGGGTGGTTATGGGAACATTCATACTTTGTGGTACTTGCCTGGCAAGGGTGGTGGACACGTGGCTACAGCCCCGGCCAGGAGGCCCAAAATGGCTACTTATTTTAGTATAGTTTAGGGGTTAATTTTACTTAGGCTAGTGCACTACCTACTGTACTGCACTGAGCTAGTACTTGAGCGTCGGCCGCACGGCGGCGAGCTCACCAAGAAAAGTAACAAGAGTTCGGCTCTGACTCTATTCGCCATGCGAAGTGTCTAACTCCTCGCGGAGGTACACCGCTTGCCCGATAGTTTCACCCGACTCGCACCACCGAGGAGACCGTGCTCGTCGTACCCAGTGGGTTGTGACCACTCGTGGTATTCGTTGTTGTCGTGTGACCGCCCGTACAGGCCTATCTCCGCCCCAGTTTTGGGTATTGATATTACCGACGTGTGTCGTGAGACCGTGAGACCATCCCTTCCCTTCATATCCCCTAACCGCCGCGCGGTGCGTGTTCGTGTGTGTGTGACGGCACCCCCCTCCGGGGTCTGTTCCCGCTTTCCGCACGCCCCCGTCGGGTGGTCCCTTTCCCCCTTTTGTTCCACTGTTCGCAGGCTACTTCCGGACCAGCCGTGGTTCCGACCCGTTCTAACCCCTAAACCTCCGAGGTACATCCAGGCTCCCGACGGAGTTACACCCGTCATACGGGACACGGAGGGCTCTACCCAGCTGGGCCTACCTCTCCAAGAGAGCAAGGCTTCGAGCTGCCTTGGGTGCCTTTCCCACACCGGGATTGCACCACAGTTACCGGGAAACTTTGTACCGGTATCACCGGAAGAAATGATCCGAGAACAATTCGGCGACCCATTCTGTACGAGGATTCGTGCCCGTCTTAACGGTGGTGAAGATCTCCCTTTCGGGGTAAACGACAAAGGCTACCTCGTGAGGAAGGTCGAAGCCCGCCCACAGATTGTGGTACCTCATTCCCTGCAGTCGCGGGTGTTACATCTATCACACTACGCCCCCATTGGAGGTCACCGAGGTGGGAGGAAACTCTACCTAACCCTGCGAAGGGATTTCTATTGGCCCGCCATTGCGGTGAATTGCTACGCAAACGTGCGGTTTTGTAGCGAATGCGCGAAAAATCGCGTTAAGCTCCGCAAAAATGCGAAGAACATGAAACTATTCCCCGCAAGGGCGCCGCTCGAGTTTATCGCGATCGATATTCTCGGACCATTACTCACCACTAAACGTGGAAACAAGTTTCTACTTGTCATTACCGACCGCTTTTCTAAGCTGGTACGGACTGTCCCTCTTCGGAGGATAACCGCTCTCACGGTGGCCCAGGCTCTGGTGACGCACTGGATTTTCGTCTACGGTCCCCCTGTGGAGGTGCTCTCCGATAACGGGAAACAGTTCGCGAGCAAGTTCTTCCAGGATGTTTGTCGCATCCTGGATGTCAAGAACTTGTTCACGACTACCTACCACCCCCAATGTAATGGGCAAGTTGAACGGTTTAACCGGGTGTTACTCGCGGCGCTACGTTCCTACAACGCTGACCACCCAACGAACTGGGATCTCTACGCTGATGCGTTAACCTTCGCGTACAATACGCAGGTACACCGGACTACCGGAGTTTCGCCATTCGAGTTGGTCCTATCTAGAACACCCCCGCCTGTGGCGTTGGAACCCCAAGCTACCTTGGACAATTTCCATCAGTTGGTATCTACCGGCAGCAATGGAAGCAATGGCTTTCCAAGCTGGTCCCCGCTGCGCGGAAGTCTATGGCACGGGCCCAAGCCGCTTACAAGCGGGAGTTTGACGCTCGCTTGCGAGGAAAGACCCCCCGATTCGGGCAAATAACTACGTCTTCATCAGGAAGGAGTACTACAACCCGGAACAGGAGAAGCGTCACAAACTCTCGCCTGTGGCGGACGGACCCTTCAAGGTCATCTCTGTTAATGCCGACACTGTCGTTGTAGAGATAGGTGGAGCACACGAGCGGATCTCCCGCGATCGTGTCGTACTCGCCCCCCTCCCTCCTCAGAGGTAATCCTGGATTCAGAACATCCCGTTTCTACGGACTCTGCAACACCGGAATCCTCCGGGAGTACTAGGCCTACGGTACTACCACACCCCAGCCGGGGACTCTCAGACCTACCGACCCTGTCGGACTCACCGGCTCAGCCGGGTAATTCGGGCCTCTCAGCGCCCGCCCCCCTGGCGCGAATTTACACCCGCCAGGCGGGGAATTTTATCCCTTATCCCGCCGCTCCGTCTAAGAAGGGGGAGGAGAACACTCGTTTTCGAGGAACGATATCGCCGTCGCAACGGGAAGTTGAAACGCAGCTACTGCACACCCCTGTCAGGGAAGGATCCACGTTACGGGAGTACGGCGAAGATCGCCCTCAATCCCTGAGCAGGGCGATGCCTCGAAGCCGCAGTTGGCGGAAGTCCCCGCGGAAGCAGTTCAATCAGGTCGATCAGACCCGCGCCTTGCGGAGAAGAGGCGCCCAGATACACCAGCGCCGCTAGTAAATCCCCACACCCAACCTGGGGAAAAAGGCAGCCAAGCCGCAGCCGAAGATTCAGGCCCTGGCCCGCAAGCGCAGGAAACGCCTCCCGTCGTCGACGGAATTGAAGCCCCCGTTCCGGGGAATAATTTGCGCCACCTCCCGCAACGCTGCAGGGAAGAACCGACGAACTCGGAAAAAGCGCACGCCATCGCACGCTCGAAACCGGTCATACCGGACGCTGCTCCTCCGCGTGGAGACGGTGCACCGAACTTAGCGGCCAAGCCCCTGAAAAGGGTGTCATCGGCACCTGCCCGGCACCCCCCAAAGGGGAATTTTGACCAAAATACCGGTGTACCGGAGTTAGCCCCAGGCAACCCGTCAGTAGCCGGGGACACCACGGCATCGCCGGAGCGTATGGTGCAGAGCGCTCGTGTGCCTGGCAGGGAGGCGGTTTGCCACCCAATCACCGTGTCGCACGGGACCCCCCAGGGGATTGTGGAAATGCCGATTCCGCAGGAGCGGTCATCTTCCCGCAAACTCGCTGTTCGTGAGCTTAACCGCGAAGGCGGAGCCCAAGTCCCCCGCCGACTGGCGGTTCGCCCGCAATACCGCGAAAGCGAAAATGAACCTGCCCCAATGGGGAATGACTTGCCGGTGAAAACCGTGGCACCACACACCCTCTTGAGGGATATCTTCCTGCATGAGCAGCGGCCGCTATCACAGCGCACGGCAACGCCGGAGTTATCGCCGAACACCCTGCCAAGGGACATTATACCGCACAGCTGGCAGCCCCCGCAAGGGAGTACAACCACCACCCGGCACGGCGGGCAGGTCTACGAACGATAGTTCGTAGTAGACTGACTTGTCGGACACACCTGGGACCAGGATGGTATTCTACAATACCGCGTCCGCTGGTACGGGTACGACCCCAGTGGGGATACGTGGGAGCCAATTGAACACCTCCCACGGTCGCAGGTCCTGCGATACCACCGTCAAGCGGGAACTGCAGCCCCAGCCACGCTGGTTAATGCCCAAGTTGGGTAACGTTGCCGCGCGAGCGGAGAGCGATAGGAAAGGATAACAAGGCAAGGTCCGTCGAAGACGGGGAACTCAACCGAGTAGCACCGTTCTAAACGGGAAAGTTTATTCAAGGGAGCAGCTAGCTCCCCACAATACTACACTACACTAACTAGCATAGACAGGGAAAGAAGAACCAGGAAACTAAACTAGAGGTTTCACTCACCCCCATCGTCCGGGGCGTAACCACCAGCGAGGCGGTAGGCCAACGCGTCCGCCATGGTGGTGACATCCCTCGATACCTCGGCAGCGCTCAGACCGGCACCCCGGAGAAAACGTGCGATGATCTCGTTTTCATTCGCCGTCACCCCGCTGGGGATAGAAGGTCCGGCACTTGCCGCCGAAGGGTCAGCAGCCGGCTCGGCCGGAGATACCCCCTCTGGGAAAACTTCCGCGCTAGCGCCGGTTTCCTCTACGTCCATCTCCCCGGGTTCTTCCGGTTCGTTATCGACCATTGGGTCATCCCCGCCGTATGCGCGGTAGTAGTCGTCAGAATCGACGTACCCAACAGGGTGGTCTTCTGGCACATGCCGGGGCGTATCGCGAAGCTCGCGCGCCTCCTCGGAGGAAATTTCCCGGAACTCCCAGGGGTCGAAGTAGATAAAATCCCCCGCAAGGGCGGTGTTTCTACCGAGTCCCGGACCACCGGTGTTACCGCTGCCACCATTCAGACGACCGCTTTGCTCCAGCGGGACCTCACTCCAGCTAATGCTGTCGATGTACCCAAGTAATTGGAGGACCTCTTCATTGTTGGCCTGGACCCCAAGGGGGATGCGAAGATCCAGGTTTCGGATCGCTGCCCGCACACGCGGTTGAAGGAACCAGAGACGATACTGGTCGTACGCCTCGTTGAGGATATAAGCCGCAGTGCGGGCCGCCCACTCCGTAACCACTACGGACCACAACCCCGACCTGGGATCCTGCATGAGCAGCGAACCGAGGTACGTAAGTACCGGCGGGAGTTCTATGTAGCACCCCCGGCAGGCTTCGTGGAAGCGCCACCACTCGGGGAGTGCTACATACCGACCTAGTCGGTGAGGCGGCGCAATCCGCTCTATCTCCACGTTCTGATACGGGATGAAATACCCGAATCGGGATGGCCAACGCCGCTCGTAGGGGATGAAGTTTTGGAGAAAGTTGGACCGGTATTGCCGGGGAAGGTACCTGAACTCCGCCCGAATAATCGGTCGCTCCCAACAAAGGGCTTCTTGCCGCGCTGCGGGTAAATTCCTCCAAGCGACGGTCTCGAGGCGGAACAGGTTCTCGCCGTACCCAACCTCCCCGTGAGTGCGGAAGTAGCTAACGTCGAAGCCAAACTCCGGTGGGACCGGTACATCGAATGGAGCCCGGCTCTGCCGTTGGTATGCCATGCGCGTCAACGCGGTCTGCGCCGCAGCGACGGTCTCGCCCGAATCCCTTCGGATGTGGTGACGCGGAATCGCAACCCGGTGACGCCAATCCCACGATGTGGTGACTGCTCTGGGCAGATCCCCCGGAAGGGTGTCTGAGCCATCCGCATAAGCGGTGACCAACCCCTCATTGAGGACAGCGACCGGGTGAAACCACGGGGCAAGGCGCAGGCGCGACGCGTGATTCCGATTCATCGGGTTGAGCCCCACCAGGGTGTTGTAGGTCGGCCAGTTGAACGCCGGAGCGGTTCCGGAGGACACCACCGAAGGTGGTAGTGCGAAGGGATGGTCGGCAGCAGCAGCCATATTCCCCGGTTGTACCGGATGTCGATCGCCCTGAAGCAGGGGAACTGACCGGAAACCGGTGGTGTATGGCCCGAGAAGTCTCGGAGGTTGGCTGTGGTTGTTGATGTTGTTGTCGTCATTCATTTCTCCCTTGTCGAGGGTGGCTGTTGTTGTCGTTTGTGCGCTTGGTGACTCTGATGCAGAGGGATTTACCGGAAAACCGGAGACAGAGCACGCGCTTTTATCACCCATTTTCGTCTGGGAATCCTCCGCTTCCGCGGTCGTTTTCCCGTCTTAGGGGGGGAAAATGAAGTGCAACGCCCTCAGGGAGGGATTATAGGTACTTGATCGTTTTCCCGATATTATCGGTTGTGTAGTGCGTATATGAACTACGCCCCACAATGGTGGGTATGGACACGTGGGACACGGTTTTGGGTCAATTGGCGGTTGGCCACAGTAGTGGATGTTGCCACGAAATGTGGAGTATTTTAGTTAATATTATTTATTATTTTCACACCCATTTCTGGGAAGCTAGTACTTAGTGCGACGGCGCACTGCCGTCGCACCAGTAAACCTTCCCCAACAAGGGACCCCAACCCGGGGAATTGGCTCTAGTTGTTGCCGCTTGCGCGCGTGCTCTACTCCTCCTTGGAGGGAAACGCCGTAAACCACGGGACATCTAACCCCCTTGCACATCTAAAGAAGCCCATCCTTGGGAGTATAATTGTTCCAATCACATTGGTGTTTCGCCCTGTATAGGGAGTCCTGTCCACCGGCATTGCCGTATCTGTTCGTCGCTCTCGCGACCCACTTCGTCCTTCCTTCCTCCTCTTCGCCCTTCCTTTTCCCCTTTTTTTTAGGGTAGCACCTCCCGCTATCCGCGGCCCTCGTGTGCGCATCCGCTCACACACCCCCACTTACGTGGAAACATACCTCTACTGAGGATCACACCCTGCTCACGCGGATACCGATTCTTCGCCTTCACCTCCCTGCGCGAGTCGCGACAGGTGTCCCTGGTCTTGCAAACCGGCTTCGCCGTGACACCTCTGGGAGGGCTCTACCCGACTGGGTTCACCTCGTGAGAGGAAGATCCCGAACGTCTTTCGGTGTTTTTCCACTTTGGGGCATTACACCACAATATCGGAGCTGAAGAGATGCAACGATGAACGGGGGAAAACACGAGCTGTATTGGAACGTCTGGTGGAAAAGTTTTGAAACCAGAAACAATTGCATAGCTATTACCTGTTGACATCCTTCGTTATATAATAAAGCAAAGCATCCCTCTGCTTCTTTCCGGCTCCTGTTTCAGCGGTAACCACAGTGTCTAGATCATCCGTTTCATCGGGAGGTAAGTATTCTTCAACGACATCTCCGTCATAGATCCACATATTGTGCAGCATCACACACGCCAAAATGAAGAGGACATTTTCGTTTTCGTGTTGGAGCTTGATTCCATCTTTCAGCACAGAAAATCGGTGCTTGAGCATACCAAACGCACATTTTACCGGCTTTCTCGTTTTCCCTGCAATTTGATCCCGATTCCGAAGGACAGGATTAGCGTTCTTTTCCGCTTCACTACAACTCTTCATCATATTTTGGCTCAGCTGAAACGCGCAATCTCCAATGAGATACGGACGTACGGGAACATTCGCAATAATGAGATCCGGGATATCATCCCCTAGCCCCACCCCATTCTCAATGTTCTGCTTCAAACTTGATCGTTCATAGATTGTAGAGTCCCCTAGCACTCCAGGCTTTCCGATTTCGACGTAAATAAAACGTCTATCTGACGTTACCACTGCAAATAGTACGATGCTATGATATCCTTTGTAGCATCGATACTCATAATATTGGTCCTGCGGACAAGCGGGCCACTTTATATGAGTCCCGTCAATGGCTCCAACACAGTATGGAACACCACTGATTTGTTGAAAGCCTTTCATCGTAGTAGCAATATCCTGTTCGGATGTTGGAAAGCGAATAACATGTTGATACTTTTGTGCAATGGCAGTACTAATTGTGGAAACGGCCGCAGATACTGTGCTAGGTCCAATCCCAAGTTGGGCTGCTACTCTCTCACAAGTCCCTCCACCAGCATAGAGAATGAAAGCAGCAAGTTTGATTTCTGCTGGTAGTGCCTTTCGGAACTTTGAGTTGCTGAGCTGTATTTGGGAACGGAGGTCGCCTGCAATGCGTTGAAAAATAGCGTAGGGTATGCGAAAGTTGCTTCGCCAAGAGGCACTTCCCATAAAGTCATATGTAATGGCATAATCAAAGAACCATGTGGGAGAGTTGCGCTTGCGCTCCCAAAGACGTCCTGTAGCTCCAGTTCGTGCATCTGTCGTCAACATATGAGTGGCGTAGGCAAATGGCGTCGACGACCTGGCCCTGCCAACTGCATGTTCGACTACATCGTCGTCGTCGGTTAATGCGTTGCAAACGGCGATTGCAACCAAGCGACGTCTTGTCGTGTCCATGGAGATGATCCTTTGGTTGGGTCAAGCGTGAGTCCGGAGTTGGGCTCGCTTTCGAGCGACCCCAAAATGGAGGGAAAATTGGACAGCTTGGACAGTGTCCTGTGAAATGGAAAATCCCCAGAATACTGGGTATTTGAGACAATATGCCCCGTGAGACGTCTAATGTAGAAAGGGCCTGAAGCATGCCGATCCCTACAATAGAAGCTTGTGGCTGGGTGTGCGTAAAAGCGTTTCGCGCACTGTACGAAGAAAGTATTACTCATCCACGTACCTCGTATTCGCTGCCTATGAAGAGCTTATTCTTTATTCTAATCGGTTCAAGCTTTCGCATGATAGGCTTTCTTGCATTGCTGGCATGGACGCGATGGCATGGAGCTTTTCCTTGCCGTCCTCAGGAGCTGCAGAGCTCCATGATATCCGGTGTCAAGCGCAAGCGATAGCCTTAGGGGGGGAGGTGTGGGAAAAGGAAAGCCGCGGGCGCCGAGCGTCGAGGAAGCTAGTCCAAGCGCACCCTTTGCCGCGCTGCCCGACAGTCGTGGTCGTCCGCGACGGAGACTGGGCAGCGCGGCCGAGTTGCGCTTGAACCTGGAAATAAATTCTTTTCCGCGTTCCTCGAAATCCAATTATTTTAATCGGTTCAAGCTTTGGCAAGATAGGCTTTCTTGCATTGCTAGCATGGATGCGATGGCATGGAGCGTTTGCTTGCCGTCCTCAGGAGCTGCAGAGCTCCATGATATCCCCAATTCCCGAAATTGTGGGTCTTCCTAGACACACCTGCGATAGCGTTCGGTTGTTTGAACCATATTCAAACTGTACTGCTTGATTTTGGCAGTTTGTTGGTCGGTTATATTCATTTTCATGAGCCATGCTCGGCCGGTTGTCAAATAATGTCGCAACGACGTGAGCGAGTTCCACCTGCCTTTCAAGGCGATATCCTCTGCCTTTGTACCACGCATGAAGTCATGCAGTGCTCCGCCTATTCGGGCAGAGTGTGTAGTAAGCTTCAAATGTGTCACGTTAAAAAAAGACATAACTTTCTTCAGCTGTGCTGCGTAAGTCGAGTATTTGATGGTAAAGAGTGTGTCTCGGATATTGCTTAGCTTCTTCATATAACATTTCAGAAGAGTAATACAATTCCTGTCCTTAATAGAAACAAATTGCAGAGGCCCAGTCTTTGCAACCAAGATAGTGATTCCAGCAACTTCGTATCCATATGCAGCAACACGAGGATCTCCAGGTAGCGCAACGTTTTCCGCGCGAAGCGCAAGAGCTTCACTTACTCTGAGGTAGCCGGCCCATGATAATGCCAAACATACGGCAGCTTCGGCTCTGCCGTCAAGAAGGAGCTTCATTACGAAGGCGTGCAAGATTTCTTGGGTAAATGGTGTGGATGGCTGGGCATTATGAGATTTTTCCCAGCCCTTGATACTTCTGTGGGACATAGGAAGGCCAGTTTTCGTACGAGCATCCACGATGTAGAGCGCACAAGGATGGTTTGTCATCTCTTGTTTCCGGGTGGCCCTCGGGTCCTCTTTGAAGGTTTTGTTAATGTAACTGTCGATTAGGTGATCGAGGTGGTGCAGGTCGGGACAGCTTGTCGTGAGTGTTGCTGTAAAATTGTCTAGCGCTTTGCAGTATGATTGCAAGGTCTTGGGTTTGATCGTGCGCGCGATTAGGGGGTGCATTGAGAAGAAACTGCTGGCTGGGAAGGGTATTCTTGGGGGCGCCTCCGCAAGGAACAGCCTGGTAGTAGGTAGTCTATTTACGACAACTGCTTCATTTGGGTTGGGTCTATTGTCTTGTTCGTGTATCATGCGTTCCAGGAGGGCTGCTGCGGGTGATAGTGCCAATGACGTCCTTCGCTACACTTGGAGGTATGGGTTTACTGTCTGGTTGGTTCGTCGGCCGGGTTTGTTGACGTGTGAGTGTAGGCCAGCGTTGCGTGCAGATCTGCGGCTAGACATGCTGCAACAAACTTTCGAGCGATGCGGTTCAGTGGCGGGCTTGATGACCGGCCTTTGTAAAGCGCTCCAACGACGGCAGCAGAGTCAGAAAGGAAAAGCCCTCGCTTTTCAGTAATTTGGCGGGATATTGCCCATCTGGCTGCGAGAACGGCGGTTGTTCCTTCCAATATGTTAATGTGTTCAGTGCGTTTCCATTCGTGCACGAAAGCCGTTTTCCAATGCAGCGACTGGATGACGTTCTCGAGGGCCGGGCTTCTAAGAGGGGTGGAGCGCGGTTGCATTTGCTCCTGAGACGTGCCGCTGTCGGCTGGTGGGGCTTGGTTCGCGGTTGAGGAGCCGTTGGCGGTGAGTGCGCCTGAGCTCCACAGTCCTTCAATTAATTATGGATCCACTAAGGTGTAGACGACTGCGCCTTTCTGCATGGAGGCGTCGAAGGCAATTACGAGGGATGACCAGGTGGTAAGAGTAGCGAATCGGGATAGGGGCAGGAGGTTTGCCAGGTGGTCGGGCTTGGAGGCTGTGCAGGCAAGCAGGCTCTTTGGGGTTGAGTCGTGCGAGAGGAGGTGGAAAGTGTTGAAAAGAATAGAGAGCAGAGGCCGATTGGCGAGCGTAAGACAGGTTGCCTTTCCAACGATGCGTTGGAGGGATTGGGAGGCATGAGCCTGAAGAGGGAGGTTGCTTGCGTTCCGAAGGGCGGCGGATGCGAGCTTCAGACGGCTTATGGTATTGGAGAGCTTGAGTACGGGGGGGGCAATGCAGCCGAGAAGGAATTTCCATGTCCAGCCAATGAATTTGATTTGCGTGCGCTCTGGTTTCGCGAGGGCAGAGGACTTTGACCATTTGACGGGTAGACTGCGGCGATCCAGTGCTGAGAGCAATTTCGAGTGAAAAGTATCTATAGCGGCGTCGTCCCATGCGGCGAAGACGACGTTTATGTCGTCGATTATGTGGAGCAACAGCGCGTATCGCTCTGACAGTATGTGTCCTGTGTGTGACCTGGAAAGGGTGGGGAGATGCTCCGGATAAATTGTCGGTTCTGGTTGACGTAGTGTAAAGGACGCGTAGTGTTCTCGGATGGCAGATGCAACAAGGTGATGTGCAATGTGCACGGCCCATTTGAAGCCCATTGGGAGCGTACGCTGGAGAGGGCGTACAATGTCTTTCTGCTTGGGTCGATGCGAGAGCGTGGCTTGGATGCGTCTTTGGAGAGGGCCCGGTAGGTTTCCGAAGTGGATGGTTGGGAGTGGGAAGAGGTTAGCGAGCCAGTCTGGGAGACGGTTTTTATGGAACATATTGGCGATGTCGAGGTAGATGGATGCAAGCGGAACAGATGTCTGACGTATAGTCTTGAATAGATCTGGCGTTGGTAGCGGGGTATGAGGGGGGTCGCGCATGAATTGGTTTTGTACGCACGGCCAGCTGATGAGGCGTTGCCGGGACTGGTTTTTGGATACGGCGAAGAGAGTCATAGTGAGGAAGTCTGAGAGCTGCTTCGAGTGCGCCGTTTCATTTGACGCAAGCGACTAGGACAGGAGACCAGATTTTTCCATGCGATGGAGGAATAGGGGGTAGGATTCCTGCTTGCAGCATAGGCGGGGTTTGGCATGTTGGTTTGATACTAGTGTTTTCTTGAGCGGGAGAACAAGGGACTTGTTAAATAGGGATGCAAAAAGCTCTCGTGATTCATCGGGAAGGTCTTGTTCCCAAGGGTATCGTTGGGCAGGAACAGATTGGTCTGGAAGATCAAGGAGGTTGGGCTGGATGTAGGCAAATTCGCCGCGCTCGTTCGGGGGAAGAAGGTTGTCCGAGTCGAAAGATGCGTTGACTTGGTCAAAGTCGTGGTTTCCGGAGAGAGGCGGCATGCTTTTGGGTAGGTCTGATTGAGGGGAGGGTGCTGCAATGAGGAGAGGGCTTGTTCGCTTTTGAATTGAGGTGAGACAGGATTTCTGAAAGGAATGGATGAATGGCGTTGCAATAGTCTTTGTGGATCCTTCTTTGGTGGCAAAGTGGCTCTTATTCTCTGATGGGTTGAACATCCAATTTAGCGAGGGGATGGCGGTGGCAAAAAGGGGAAGGGTGGATTGGGGTTTTGGCAGCGGAAGGGAAAAAAGGTTAGAACTTCGGCCGTCGTAACTACCACTGAGGCGGATGAGGCTGGAAGTAAAGTGTTGTGTTTTGGTTTCCGTTACTGGCTTTGGCGGTCCCTTAAAGCCTCTGGACGGTCGCGACGGTTTCGGTTGTGCTGCTTGCCTTGGATTGTTTTCATGGACCTGAACGCATTCTGGGCCTTTGCGTTCATTGCAAGAGTTCGTGCAAGTGTGCTGTCGAACTCCGGCAGCAGTGCAGGGGCTCCTGGGTTGGATTCCAGTATGGGGGTTGCCGCAGTCCATGCTGTGGCTCTGGATGCGTTCATGGTTTGCATTGCGTGCTCGACGTATATTAAGGCGTACAGCCTCCTTGTGGCCACTTCCATCCATAAGCACGTTTCGAGTGCCTTCTCCATGCGGTCGAAGTCCTGGAGGCTGAGGTGTAGGATGCGGGCGAGGAAGTATGCCTCGGCCTCGGCTGCCATGAGTTCCCCCTTTTGGCCTCGAAACCATTGTACGTCTGCCACTGTAGACTCCAGACAGCGTCCTTTCTGAAGAAGGCCTCGCAAGAGCTTGAACGCCACGAGTACGGTGACACAAAGCGGAGGTTTCTGTGTCCAGTTGCTTGGGTATGGACCAAAACGTGGAGGGCGGTATGGGGTACTTTTAGCGTTCTCATCGATGATAAGGATACCACCGACAGATATAGATGTCTTGGCCTTATTGTGTGGAGGAGAGTGGTCCCCGTTTGGTGAGGAGGAGTTTGCTTGATTTTCCTCGGTCTCCTTGGTTCCCAGAAGAGCATCTAAGTTTAGTGGTTCTGAAAGTGGGGGCGGAACGTCCGGCAACAGGACTGCGCCTGGCAAGGAGGAGATTTGCACGTTGTTGATCGTCTCGAGTGATATAAGTTTCCATGACATCGCTATTGATGCCAGCTGTGGTGCCGATGGCTGGACAGGTGGGTTTGGAAGGGTTTTGTCGTACGAGTGAGCACGGCGTAAGAAATCTTGGAGTCCACCAGGGTCGGACTGTGCCTTCGACGTGATCTCGTCTACTGTCATAGCCAGGACGCGTTTCATGGCAGTTTCCGGAGTCTTCAGGTCAGGGTTTTGATTAGTCAGATCTTGGCACTGAATCGCGGCCAAAAGCAGCTCCTTGCGAGACGGAGAGTTTTGCGGTGGCAGAGCATTGCGTTCCAATAGCGAAGATTTGATTGACTCATCGGTAGCGTTGATGAGTTCGATGAGCGAACAGTGTACCACATCAAAGCTCATAGTGTGTCCCTCTGAAGTTGCCATGTGGACGGTATTTGCGGCAAGAACCTTACTGATTTTATATGTGCTTGACGCAGTGAGGCTGTCGGTCGATGCGGGCTCAGATTCTGAACTGTGCGACAGGGTGCGGAGTGTGGTAGGGCGTCGGTGGCTGCCTTATAAGGGCACAAAAGCATTCGAGGGAAAGCGATGGGGTGTGATAGCTTTCTTCGCCCGACGGAACGTTTAGCTTGTGCTTCATAATTGATCGGATGTAGCCATGTGTCGTTTCGTCGGTGCTTTGTGTAACAAGACAATCATTGTTTCATTACAGTCATATGTAGAAAGAGCGGGCAAAGGATGCGAACGGAGCACATAAGACAGGCCAAGTCTACTATCAATAGTGGTTTACCGCAACGGTCAGTTGAATGACTCTTGGTGTATGCGATGATGTTTGGTCTTGATGTTTGCCTGGTTGAAAATCGTGGGAGTGCTGGAGACAGCGGCGGCATCAACGCCGGAAATTTGAGCAGAAGGTGAACGAAGCTCAGCAAAGATCGCAGGCAAGACGTTAGTGAGAGAGATGGCGCCGGCAATGAGTGGAGGGTGCTGCTGTCGGGTCATGGCGACGAAACCGGTGGTGGGCAAACTCGTGTACCAGAGCGCAGGTTTGAGGCTTTGGGAGATGACGTATAGGTGTTGCGTCTACCGTAGCAAATGGGATGGGGATGAAGGGCGCGTCGGCTGCTGCTGCGCACGGAGGAGGCCATGCTGATCGAGAGCGCGGACGGCGAGAAGGAACGCCGCGGGCGCAGAGCGTCGAGGAGCTAGTCCAAGCGCGCTCTTCGCCTCGCCTCCGACGGTGGCGGTCGTCCGTAATGGACGACGGGAAAGGAAAGCCGCGGGCGCCGAGCGTCGAGGAAGCTAGTCCAAGCGCACCCTTTGCCGCGCTGCCCGACGGTCGCAGTCGTCCGCGACGGAGACTGGGCAGCGCGGCCGAGTTGTGCTTGAACCTGGAAATAAATTCTTTTCCGCGTTCCTCGAAATTCAAGTATACTACACCCTCTCATCTTCTTCGAGAAACTCGGGGGTCGGAGAGAGATGTGAATAGATTCCTTGATCGCATTTGGCACTCTTAGTATTGTAAGCTTCACCTTCTGCACAAGTCCCGCAATCATCAATCTTTGCAATGAAAACCATTCCATCTTCACATGTAAAGCAAGTATCAGAACCAGCACGCGCAAAAGTTCCAGGTTGACAAGCCCGACACGGAAAAATATCGCAATCGGGGAAATGTAGGTTTTGCTTGCGGCTGAACTCGTTAAAACCACATTCCAAGCATTCCATGTCGCCCTCATCGTAATAGAAACCCGGTGGACACGGTTCACAGCTCTTCGACTCCTTCATGTAGTGCTGATATATAAAACATGTAATACATTCCTTTGCTCCAGGTTCTGAGAACGCATTTTCGGCGCACAGGTAACATGTCTCTATCACGTTGTTGAAACTCATGAAGCTATTTGAGCGGCATTCCTTACATTTCATTTCTACTGGGCTATAAAAATGTCCATGAGTGGGGGTTCCGCAACTTCCGTCTTGAAACAAAGCCTGATTCTCAGGGCAGGTGGTACAGTTCGTTGAACCCTTTGCCGAATATGCAAGTACTGGACACTTTAAGCAGCTGGATAATCCTGATACAGCTTTGAAAAATCCATTTGAGCATTCCTAGCACTCTCGTAGATAAGAGTTGTATTGTTTCCCGGGTGGGCAAACGCCACAGGTGTAGTTATAAGTAGCTGTGAGATCTATAGGAAAGGTCCTGTTTCTGTCTTGGAACTCCAGTATCAAAACTTGACCAGCCGGACATTCGATGCATGATGCTCCAAGAGAATAAGTTCCTGGTTGACAAACATTACATGAACCATCAGGGCAATCTCTGGCTTTGAGCCCAGATATGGAATTGAAAAGCACGAGCATAAGAGCAACCGAGAGTATGGATAACATGGGAGTTAGAAATGTGAATGTCGCTTTTGGAAGGCGAACTCGAAAAACTCTGTGTTTGATTTGAAGACTAACTACTGAGGACTACTCAGGTGAGAGTAACTAAGAATTATTGTTACAGGGTTTTAACCCTGAAAGCATTACTTAGGAAACAGTCATATACGTAGACCTTGGCTTAGATAGAACCAGCAAACCCCTTCGAGCCGTCAACCTGACAAAACCAGTTCTACCAATGGTATTATCCGATGGTGCAATAGGTCATGAGCTTCCACATTATCGTCCGTAATGCATGCATTCCAACCAGGTGTTGTATATAAGTGTTGTCAGACAAGGTATTGGCTGTGACATACTGCGACGGCTGATTGACCAAGCGCCCCAAAAGCGCAATTTATTTGGAGAAAGTGCCATTGAACCTTTGTAAACCGTTACCGTTGTCCTTATGCAGTGCAATAGACCCCTTCTTCATAGTACGTTGCGTCAAACGCGTCTATGAGTGCATGATTTTTGGAAGAAAGAACTTGTGGTTACATGCAATCTGTAGAACTGCTTTCATGTCGTCAACGGGACAAGAGCATTCACTCCTCGAAAGGAATTCTTAAAGAGTCAGAATATGGCAAGACTTTCAACGCGATACATCCTAATAGCAGTAGGATCCATCCGCCTCGAAGGTCTCCGAAGTATAATGCATTTGGCTACCGTTTTGGCCGTTGAGCTTCTTTGGGTTGTGTATGCACAAAGCCGGCCAAAGACAGCAAAGAGACCTTTCCAAAACGGATGCCTAAACAAAGGCTCACTGAAGTTTAATGCTTTCAAGGATAGTCTTGTTTGCATAAAAAGCGTGTCAAAAGATCTCTCATCAAAGCGGGACGGAGTCCACCGTTCAAGCCTCTCTTCGCGATAAGCTCATCGAATCAACGCTCTCCTTTTCGATCATGTCACCCATTCGAAACTTCTTTTTCTTCTTCGTACTCTTCTCTTCCGCCGCATGTGAGAGCGAAGCCCTAGTTTTCCCTCGTGGTTATCGTTATATTGATAATGCACAAAATGGATCTTGTGAACCTTTTCTACCAGGGAGCTTTAACTCAGAATAGTCAAACACATACGACTGCGATCTTTGTTCTCCAGGATACTTTCAAAGCGAAGCTGGGCAGACATCATGTGTTCCATGTCCAAAAGAATCCCATTCCTTCTATGGGTCCCCTTCATGCATCAAGTGCCCGAGTGTTCAAGTTCCGATAAATGTTCCTTCAGCTATCTCTGAGAAAATGAATTTCACAGCAATAAGCGGTAGTCAGCTTAGTTTTATCTGTGACATTTGCCCGCCCGGAAAGGATTACAACCCATTCTCGCTAGATTGCTCGGATTGCTCGGTAGATTTCTACAAAGCTGAGGCGGGAATATCGGGATGCTTACCATGCCCGAAAAACGCATACTCGGAAAGGGGTTCCACGGCATGCACCGCCTGCGATGAGAACCAGGCTCTCTTTCAAAACGGAAGTTGTGGAACATGTCCTCCAGGACAATTTTATAGTCCAGAAGGAAGGGAAGGTGTGGAATGCTTCTCCAATTCGTTCATGAACGTCCCAAACATATTGGATAGATGTTACTGGTGCGCTGGCAACGCATTATCTGAGCCAGGGGCTACAGAATGTGTTACATGTCCTTTGAATCACGATTACATCAAGAGCTCGAAGAGTTTTGAGTCATGTCCTCTGGGTTTCCATTACGATGAACGCCAAATGGAGTGTCTTGAATGCGGCTTTAACAGTTTTGGCGGCTCGCGCCGTCGGAGGTACGAGGGAGCGCGCGGCACCACCTGCGATCAATTGATCTCCACCAGGTAGTTTCTCCCGTCATGGTTCCAGTAGTTGCTTTACATGTGAGGAAGGAACAGTTTACATTGCTGAGATAGATGAACGCGGGACTTGTGCAGAAGGAGAGTGGTACAACTCAACTGATGCCCAATGCCAAGTACGCTATCGTGTAGGTCTAAGTCTAAGTGAATAGTATATCGAGGAAGACCAGATAGTTCAGAAAATGCTTTACACCAGTACAGGGACTAGGCTCCATGAAGAAGCCAATGCAGTCAAAGAAACGCCTGTAGCCTACATGAAAATTTCCTCTGCAATTGAGGAATTTAGTTAGGCTCTTGACGATCGAGTCATAGCTCTTGCTGTGCGTATGTTATGCTCCGATTGACCATATTGCTGTTGAAGGTTTGAGAGCATTCCCTGGGTCGTGACGACGATGTGTGAAGCAGCCAATGCGTCGTTTACGGTAGTGTTGGCCTGCAACACCGAGGTATTTGAAAGAAGCATCGAGCGCTGCTTGTTTCTATTGCGAATAGTCATCTGCCCCTACCGTTCCTCAAAGGATAATTTTGGACACTTTTCACGCAAAGTACGTATAGCTTCAAAACCGTTTACTTTCCAGCTTCACAAACTGTGGCAATCGCTCCTGCGTGGTCACTTTCACTGTCTCTGGACCTCTCAACATTCTACGACAAAAACCTCAAGTGTGACCGGCGAAACATGTTCTTCGACCAAGCAATGTTCAAAAGGCTTTCACAAGGTCGGCTTTGGAAAGTCACCAAGGCCAACTACGCGCAGCACTACGTTTCTAACAAATTCTGACGCTACGTGCATGGCCTCTAACACTCTTCTCTTTCGATCGGCCGACAACCCAGCCAACTCTCTTCGACGTATCTTTTTCGCGCTGCCAAGCGCTGCCTTTGTACTACGGTTTCTGAACATGCGCACCTGTTTCTCTCTACGCAACTCATCTCGACGCTCGCGACCTTTTTTTTCTGCATTTGTTTCGCTTGAAGTTCTTTATCTTTACGCTGTGCCTCCCGCGCGTTTTGCTTTTCCTTCTCCCGCTTTTCCGCCAATTTCTCTCTCCTTTCCTTTTAAATATCTCCAACAGTTTTGTACTGCGCCGGGGCGCCACACTCAAACGGTACGGATGGCGGCTTGCTGTAACCGGATGACAGGAGGAGTTCTTTTTGAGTTAGCACCGGTGTAATAGTCTTCATGATGATGTTATCAGCGTTCTGGAAGAGCTGTGTGAGCAACTGCAGCTTTCGTTCTACACTATAATGTCCATCAAAAATGGAACGCGCCTTCTCACATACTTTTTTTTCCGTCCGCCGGCACTGCACACTGCACAATCGTGACGATACCGAAGAGAGTTTTGTGGTGCAATGCCACAAAGGGGAAAAACACCGAAAGACGTTCGGGATCTTCCTCTCACGAGGAGAACCCAGTTGGGTAGAGCCCTCCCAGAAATGTCACGGCGAAGCCGGTTTGTAAGACCAGGGACACCTGTCGCGACTTGCGCAGGGAGGTGAAGGCGAAGAATGGGTATCCGCATGAGCGGGGTGTGATCCTCAGTAGAGGTATGTTTCCACGTAAGTGGGGAAGTGTGAGCAGGTGCAAACAGGAGGGCCGCGGGTAGCAGGATGTACTACCCTGAAAGGGGGAAAGGAGGAGAGTGAAGGGAAAGGAGGAAGAAGGGGCGAGGGTGAGTCGCGAGAGCGACGAACAAATACGGCAATGCCGGTAGACAGGACTCCCTATACCGGGCGAAACACCAATTTGATTGGAACAATTATACTCCCAAGGATGGGCTTCTTTAGATGTGCAAGGGGGTTACATGTCCCGTGGTTTACGGCGTTTCCCTCCAAGGAGGAGTAGAGCACGCGCGCAAGCGGCAACAACTAGAGCCAATTCCCCCGGTTGGGGTCCCTTGTTGGGGAAGGTTTACTGGTGCGACGGCAGTGAGCCGTCGCACTAAGTACTAGCTTCCCAGAAATGGGCGTGAAAATAATAAATAATATTAACTAAAATACTCCACGTTTCGTGGCAACATCCACTACTGTGGCCAACCGCCAATTGCCCCAAAACCGTGTCCCACGTGTCCATACCCACCATTGTGGGGCGTAGTTCATATACACACTACACAACCGATAATATCGGGAAAACGATCAAGTACCAGGAATCCCTCCCTGACGGCGTTGCACTTCAAGTTTTTGCTCGGAAAGCGAACATTCTTCCTTTTTGACAACTTTGAAGTTGTCCGCAAATGATGGCGAAAACGGGAACAGTCCGGTAGACTCGAACGAATCCTTGATGACATGTGGTGTAATGGTTTCGTGAGCATATACAGCGCAAGCGAGGTTGAACTGTGGGGTCCGTGTCTCAGGAACTGCAGAGTGATTGAATGCATCTCGAATGTGACGAAGAAATTCCTTGAATGTCTTGTTGATCTTTTGATCACACGGTTGAAGTATTGTGGTGCAATGCCCGGCGACGGGAGAACACCACGAAGACGTTCGGGATCTTCCTCTCACGAGGTGAACGCAGTAGCAGAGCCCTTCCAGGGATGACACGACTAGGTCGATTGTAAGCTGAGGTCAGCCTTCATGACTTGCGTAGGAAGGGGTAGCTAGCAAACCAGAGAAGCTCCGTCCACACGGTGTATTGCTCCAAGTAGGAGGCACGAGTCCAAACGGTGGCGCACACGACAATGAGTCGGTGTGAGCCGCGGATAGCGGGGGCTACCCAAAAAAGGGGAAAAGGAAAAGGAAAAGGAATAGGGAAGTGAGGGAAAAGGGGGCGAGTCACAAGAGGGACTCGATGGATATCGACAGGGCCGTGTGAAACCGTATACACGGCGAAGCCACAACTGTGAGTAGACTGGTATCCCAGAACTAGGTTCTGTTAAGCGAGCAAGGGGGTTGAACAAACCGTATGCAACGGGATACCTCTCCGTGGTGAAGTCGAGTACCGCCGAAGGGGTGAATGTTCGGAGCCAAGTCCTTGGTTAGACACCCTTCTTCGGGAAGATTCTAAGCAGGAAAACCCTTGTTGGGGAAGTTTACTGAGGTGCAGCGGCGGTTGCCGCTGCACTAAGTACAGTAGACTACCCAGTGTAATAACTAAATAAATAAATAAATAAATAGAATATTTCTAACCATGTATCCACTACAGTACCACCACCCGTGTGACACGTGAGCGAACCGTTGCCACGGCGCATTCCGGCTATGCCGTGCACCAGGTGTATGCCCACTGTCGCCGCAATGCTCCGGTTCATAACAGTGTAGTAAGTGCCATCCCCGATGTATCGGAAATTATGAACCAGTGCCTGGAATCCCCCCCCTTAAGAAGGGCGTGCACTACAAGTATGTTTGAAGTATTTGCAGGCTTTATGACAGGTAAGCACCCATTCTTCTCGCATTCCATAGCCCATTTAATCCCTTTTCTGGATGAGTGGCCATCCATTGTGAGAAGGTATGATTTCTCTTTGGTAACGTGCTTCCGTACGAATTCATTAACTTGCCTAATGAAGATTTCCAGGACTTGGCTTGTCATGGAACCGTTCTCAGACACCACCACCACGGCATTTTCGGGCATCCACCCTGGTCTTTGGAACGTGCTGCATATCTCCCCACTTTTTTCGTACACGGGTGGTAACGGCTCAAGCCAGCCTGACATACATTTCTTTCCAGAGACAATATAGAACGGAGGAGCCTTTTCCCCTGATGCAGAGCAGACAATAATGGCGGTGATGTGCTTGTCAACTCCCTGTACTTTGAATGAAACTTTGCAACTGCCATGCTTGGATGCCACAGACCCATAGCCCTTCGTTGCTTTCCCCCACGTAGCATCCACCGCAGTTTCGTCCATGTTCCAAATACGTTTTGGATCCTGAAGAAGTCCGTCGTGTTGCTTCTCGAGATTCTCTGCAACGTCAAAGAACGTTTTTATGTGTTCATAGTTTTCACCTTTGATCTTGGCGTTATCCTTGAGATAGTGTAATTTTTACGAGAGTTTTCTGTGTCGAGCACGAAACTATCGAACAAAATCGTTGGAGGGCATTCCATTTTTCCACCCTTTACGCTCATCTGATGCAATACGTCCCATAATGTACTGGAGAGCTTCATTACCTACGGCAAACCCCAGGTCGGCTGCTTCTAACATGCGAGATACAATAAGTTTTTATTTATCTGCGGACAGAATGGTGTGCCCGCCAGCCATTGAATGTAGCAAAACGGAGATGTGACGTGCGATTTCTTCATAGTTTTTGGTTTGTAGAAGGTGTTTCAGGATGTATACTAGGCTTTCGCTGACGGATATGTGCTTGCTGATGTTACGAATAGAGTAATTATCTTTAACATCTTTCAGCATTGCTACTGCAAGTGTTTTTATTCTCTGCTTTTCTTGAGCAGAAGCGTATCGGTGTTTGTGTCGCAGTGTCTGACGACGCATTGAAAGAGCCATTTGATCAACGTCTGGCTGTTTGCGCTCTCAATAGCTTGACTGGTGAGCATTTTGTCGCTCGCAAGCCTGGGGTTTGTTGTAAAATGATGTCACAGTCCTTAACTATTTTTTGGCTTTGAGCGCGTCTTGTTTGAATGTGGCGCGTTTTTCAATTCAGTCTCTTCGTGTTATTAATCGAAAACAAATGAGCTCTATGGATCTGGGAACGAACATTGTGAGCCGATGCTACGGGCCAAAGAAGCTCACTTTCCAATACCGACCCTTTTCCAAATCGAGCCTTTTAGGAACAGTACCCGTCATACCATCACAATAAATCCACTTCACACGATTGTTGCCGACTCTACCGGACGAAGCACGTCAGCGAACCGCAAGTCCGTGTTGACATGTGGCCACGTTGAAGATAAGCCTCGCTAAAGCGAATGCCAGGTGGAGATAGGCGCTCAGCGCTGGCAGATAAGTCAACTTCAAGGACTTTGCCCTCCACAACGCATGGACACGTGTCCACAGCAGTGCTGAGGTGTCATCATCTAATTCGCAATCTATAATGAACTGTAAGCATCTCAATCCAAACCACCGTGCTCGCAACGAGCAACCATCCGCCCCGCTTCCCAGAGAGCAACCACAAGCCCTTTAGCGTCACCATCATTCATCGTTTCAATGTCATGTGCTCATTAGCTGTCTGGTTTTAACCCACCGTTCTTGCCCTCTTATCATTCATTCTTGTTGCTCTTGTCGTAACTCGCAGCATCACCCTCACCCTCAATATACCAAACAACTTAATGACCTCTCGGCATACATGACTATCAAAACCCGTCTTTTACCAATTCTTTGGGTCGCCACAACCCTGCTATTCCTCACAGCCACTGCATCCACACCAGATGACTCGCTCCCTCCAATCCGCACCGAAGTCAAGTACCTGGAAGATACGGAACAAAGAAATGACGATCCGAACAAAGCGTGGGAAGAATGGGGCGAGACCGAACAAAGCCGCAAGAATCCTTTCCCCCGCCGTCAGAGAAAAATTGAAGTCGGTATGGATATTCACACCATCATGGGCATGGCCATGAAACAACCCAAAGTGGTGTCCGCAGTGCTGTCCGAACAGTTTGGATCAAATGAGCAAATCGCTCAGATGGTGACCCAGAAATTCAGAAATCAACTTTTTGCCGCGGGCATTGGATGCAGGCTCTGGTTTGTACCGAACGGCAGACAAGTGGTTGCCAATTGCGAGACCATTCGAGATGGGCATATGGCTAAGGATTACATGGTATCACAACCTGAAATAATAAGAACTGTTCTTGACAACGTTCCCTTCACTCCGCGCCCAACTCCAAATGATGACGATGACGATGGTGACGATGACGAGCAAGACGATGAGAAAGAAGCTGCCAAAGTGAACAGCATCGAGGAAAAAGCAGAACTGTAAGTGTCGTCGCCATAACGTTGACACAAACAAATCATGGCTATATGCAACACAATGCTTGTCACACATGGGAAGATTCTGGTCAATTGCTTCTCCACCTTCGCAGTTTGCCGGGACTGCCCCATTCGTTTACTCATTCAACCAGTCATCCAGCGCTGCACCTGATGCCTCAGCCGGCTCCTCATCCGGCGTACCAACTATGCAATCAGACACGTCAAGTTCTTCAGCGTTGCGCCACAGCCCTTCCAAGTTGTAGTTCCTCCGTTGAGCCTTTGAGAAAATGTTTACCATGAAGTCGCCATCTGTGGGATAAAAGTTTCAAACAAACAGGGCAAAGTATCAAGTGTGAACCACAGAGTTAGCGTATATGATGCAATGTTGCGAGCGTGATACTGCATTTGGGAACTAGAGATGTCAACTTACAGTCGAGAAGAATCCAGCCTGATTCTGCAATACCGTTCTTTCTCTTCGCGTGCATCTGGTGTTGTTTGAACAAGTCTTCCTCCACTAAGTTACGAATTGCTCTCATCTGCGGCGTGTTCTTCCCATGAGCAACGACAACAAAACTTGTTATGAAGCTCAGCTTGCTCACTCGAAAAGCACGAATATCTTCACCTTTTCTTTCGTCAATGGCTCGAACAACGGTTCGAACATATTTTGTAGTTTCATCATCCTCAATTGCAGGCTGTTCGTCCGCATCGCTAGTAAACATTGAAACTGGCTGCATAGAAATCTTGTCCACGAGATCGCTGATGTTCTTGCGAACTTTCTTTCGCTTGAGCTCCTCAGAATCGGGTAGGTTTACAACGCCAGGTTCATCATCGTCGTCGAATTCCACGCCTTCGATGTCCACAATGTAGTCCTCATCAGAATATGAAGAAGACTTTGAATCATTCTGAATTCCCTTCTCAGTTCTATGATCGTCATAGCGTTCTTCTGTGCCCATCATAATTCGACTTCGACGATGACGTGGTGCGGACACTGAGGATGATCTCGACGAAACAGAACGCAAATTCGTGGGGCTTTGAAGCACGGGCAGGTACTGGACGAAACATGTTGCAGTCTTCATCTTGGATTTCGCGGAACAGTGCTAAACTTGGAATGTTCTTTAACGTTAAATAGTTTTCCAGCTCAAAAAACTCACGCAATGATCCCACGAAAGATAGTGCACTTGTACTTAGTGGATAATCCTGGAATATGAAGAACGTTCAGCAATCAAACCGAGTTTCATATGCACCTGGACTTCAACACAGTCGGCCGTGAGGGTAGATGGGGAACAGCGAAAGGCCTTTCCTTGCAACTCAAACAGACTATTTCAGGTTTCAGAGACAAACGACTGGGTTCTATGATGTGCTTGTTTCGCACTGGAAGCAAGAGCTCGGAGATGAAGAAGGGTGCTCTCTGAGATGACGTTTACTTGGTACCGTCGTGCAGCCGGAGAGGATATTGAAAGGGACATCCAAGGATTTCGGGGCCGCTGCTGGTTACCGAAGGCACTCTACACGTTTTCGTGTCTCCCTGGCCACGTGTTTAGTTCGTCAAAAGCCCTCTGAAAAAACCAATAGGGGGAAGGTTCTTTTGAGCTTTTCGCTTTTCGCTTTGATCACAACCACTTCGGTCAAGGTTAACGATTACCTTCATAGCTTTTGATAGACTTCGAGGAGGACTCATGTATGGTGTATCTATCTAGCTAGGGTTCTCGCTCAACCCATTTACGAAGCACAAGAACACGTGAGCGGCATGCAGGGAGTATAGGGATAGCTCTGAGAACCGACTACAGAGCGCATCTCTTTGGTTTTGGATGCTCCGCTTCGGTGTTTTCCAGTCATCTTTGATGAGTTACACTTCTGGCTTAGCAGCTGTCCGGGCATCCAATGGTGATTTTCCAGGGTTCTTGGCATCAACACCCGATCGAGATTTGCAGGCCATGATGACTCCGTATAAGTTCACTTGTGGAAACACTCAACGAGGGCGGTGTCCTACGAATTCTGGACCCAGTCAGTCCTACGAGTACACCGAAGACCACTTTGGGGGCAGCATCAAGTCGTAATGGCGTTGACATCGGCGCTGGTCAGCTATCTGAAGGTATTGACATGGTACGAGACCCGCTCCATTTGAGTACCCAACTCTCTACAAATGAAGAATGCTACGTCTGGGGTAGGGGCATATATTCTTTAAGAGTACCTTTTTGTCTCAACTGCTATCGCTTCTCCGCTTCAGCTTTTACTGCTTTCGTAGAGTATGCGATAGTTTCGTTGGCTAGCACTCTACCATAACGCTGCAGATCCATTCCTTCTGACTTCAGATCTCGGCAAAATGCCTCCTGCATTTCGTTCTTCACTAACAATTCGAACACATTCATTTCGGTTCCACCGCCACTGTTCTGAATTACGCTGACCGCCACCTCTTTTCCGTTGGCTTGGAAGACTCGCTCGTACATCTGTGCCGCTTTCCTTAATTCAGCTTCTTCCGCTGCGTTCGCTGTCATCAAAGCCGCGAGATTAGAGTCTGCCTTTGGATTACCGACGATACCCGCTGTGCGAAGATACTGGGCTACCGTAATACCATCTTCGCAATCGATTGAATCGCAATGAAGCGCTTTCAGTATGGCGGTGTTATTGGCGGCATGTGCTTTGAACTCAGTGTTTACCTTGTTCGATTGTAGCACCCGTTTGTAGTAACCCATGGCAAACTTGCAGTCGCTCTCTACCCCTGGCGCACCAACAGAGTGAAGGTAGCCAAGATATAATGCTATTGCGGGCACATCTCTAGCTGCGATTTCGAGACACTCGCGCACCTTCTGCACAAGCTCGCAACGAGAGTCTCCTTTTAGAGAAGGGGCCCCGTTCATTGGCGCGATTTGATTACATACGAGGTGAATCACATCGCGCGAAGCTCCCACATCGCCTGCGAGCACCGCTCGACACAAGTACTCTATTCCAGCGGCGTAATCCCGTTGCACACCGCAAGCTTGTCGATGATCTTCCCATTGCTCATCTCCGATGAAAATCCCCAGTGCAACAGCTGCCTCGAAATTTCCTCGTTCGACAGCAACCTTGAGGAGAAGGAGACCATCTCGCGTGAAAGAGCCAACCCCTTTGTCCCCTTCAAATACGCTCCAGACAGGTCGAAGCTTGTTCATTATTTCCGCCGCCGCGCGACGATTTCCGAGGCATCTGTCAATGGCTGCATCGCATACAACCGTTCTTCGATGCGTATAGAGGTCTAGACTGCACTCATGTCCATTGAGAAACTCCTCCCGCTTTTTCTTGCCGATGCGAACGGCCGCATCGATGATTCTGGCGGCAAGTTGTGGATCCCACTCCGCAACGATCGCTGCAAACATGAGAGGGTCGCTCTCTGACACATTCTCTACTTCCGGAAACTCCTCAGACTTTGTACAGCTCGCGATTCTTGATGGCCCAAGTGCAGCCTTGATTGCCGCAGTTTGATAGTCTTTGCAGTTTTGTAGGGCTTCCGCTGATGGATGGGTGTATGCATTGTGGAGATCGGGCGCTCGAAGGCATGAAGCAAAGAGGCGTTCCGCTTGGTCTGGTTCCAAGTGAGTGCGAACCTGGGCCACTCGTCTGCTCAGTTCATCGAAGAGTAAAACAGCTGGATGGATGTCTTCGATGGACGGAAGGATCTTACCGTGAAACCTGGCATGGAGATGCTCACAGAACATGATAAGGTGGATATTTAGTTCGACCAACAGTCGAAACGTGAATCTGCCTCGCTTTTTTGCTGACTGGGTGACAACAATACCAGGTGTGGCGTCAACTAATTTGCAGTGATCCGAGTCCAAGCCATCACTTATTTCTGTGAGTGGTTCGAGTATTCGCTCAATAACACGACGTGAGATTTCCTCCATGAGCTTACCCTCCTCCCCGCGCCAGTCTTTCACTGCGCTCTCATAGACGTGTGCCAGTCTTCTCCACCGCGGCGACACAGGCTCATCAAAAAGTGTCACAAGCCATTCATCCATGATGCCCGTGCCGGCCAGGTGATCTCTTGATAGACCTCGCACGCCTGTTCCAACGTCGAATTTTGGACAGTGCAGCCCGTCACAAAATGCATGTGCGGCCTCTCTAGCACTAATTAGCAGATCATTGCTCATATGCGGCATTTGCTGGTACCAGGGAAGCCAGCGGTGTTGCCACATGTAGGATTCCATTCGTTGGGTGGCAGCTGCTGTCTGTTTAGCACTGGGTTTGCTCTGAAGAAAGAGCAGCTCCTGCTCCACGTCGCGATTGGCGTGGGCGAGGGTTTCTCGAGATGCGTGGGCAAGTCGACAGTCTCTGTATGCGGAGAAGACGAAGGCAAGGTCTAGGTAGCGTATAAGGGTGATCGAAGCTGCCTCATGTCGCCTTTGTCTGGTGACAACAGCTCTGATACGCCTCATGATATCGCGTTCTGCCGCAGGCTTTTGTTCAGAGTCACTGAGCCTCAGTGTTTCGCCGCAGCGATAGACGATGCTGATGATAGCGGAGACCAGATCGTTCTTCGCGCGGTAGAGCGCAGCAGTTCCCCGAACGTGATCAGATATTCGACAGGCTTCGACGAGTTGGTGCCACGGGGTTTTGGTGTGGGGTTCTGAGGTCCACAGCGATTGATTTCGTAAGGTATCTAACCAAGTACCCCAGCTGTAAAAACCACCAGTCCATTTGAGCGGGGGAGTGGCGTTGACAAAGGCGGCGGCAGCATCATGAAGCCAGAATGGGACGGCCTCTTGCTTCACATCGGAACGGGGACCGCAGCGGGCTCTCTTTGGGGGGTCTGACGTGAGCGGAGCTGTTCTCTTCCGGGTCATTCTGCGAGCAAATGATGGTTGTGGGAGCGAAATTGGCCAAGATTACGGGTATTCAAGAGGAGGCGAGTGAGGTGGATGGCAAAGGTGGGATGATAGGAGGGAGGTGGGAGGTAGTTGAGGGCGAAAAAGGAGGAGGAAGTGGGCGGTGGGGTGTGTCGGAGGCGGATGGAAGGGCAAGCACGAAAGCGCGCACCTGGGGAGGGGCGTTTCAATGGCGTAGAGAGGTGGTTTTCGGGATGGAGCTCTCCAAAATTAGGAGCGCACTGGGGCTGGTGCGTTTGAGGTGGCGGGTGAGCAGCCAATCAGCGACGGGCATGACTTCGGCGGTTGACGAACACTCCCATTTGACGCAGCAATGGCTGTGGGTTATACAGCCAATCGAATTGCGCGAAGCAGGCTAGCTCAAAGATTGGCACCTCCCAGGCGGCTTCTGCGAGGCCTCGCCAGCAATGCACAAGCACGCGTGTTTCTTGTGCTTGGCTGCGTTGCGCAATGCTGCCACCGTGATCACGAGCGGATTACAGTCGCACCCATCCGCGGCGGCCACGCAATAGGCGCCACCGCCGTCCTCTTCGCGCGCCTGCGTGTCGCCAATACGGCTATTGATCTTCGTCCCGCTTTGAGTTTTCCCCCGATCGTTTACGATTGTCCCGCACCACAGGTAAACCCTTACTACCCTAACCTCACTTTGTGGCCTCCACCGTTTTGCACTTCAAAATGATCAGTTGGACGTTGGCCTGACTGAATAATCGATCTCCACTTCAAAGCATTCGTGTAAAACAACTCATCACTCATCTTGCCATTCGCTACCCTTGGTACCGTTGGTACCAAAGGTACAGTTAGCTTTCGATACAGACCATGCACTACCCGAAGCGAAACCATGTGTTGGCAGTCGCCCGAAGCGAAACCAGAGGCGGTGTGGCACCGTCCTATCCCCGTTTTCGTGCTTCACCGACCCTGCAGAGAGTGCAGAGAGCCTGCACACCCACACTCCGCTCATCATCCTCGTCGGGCGTCCCTCCTCGAAATGAATACTCCATCCATTTCCACTAAGCGCGTTGCGCCAGGCTCCGCAGCCACGGTAGCCCGCTTCAATTCTTCCCGTTCCCGCCCCCCGCCCAGCGCCGCCGTTCTACGAAATGCATCCACACGCACCGGCACTGGACGTACAGCCACTGCTAGAACTAGCACTGCACGGACCACAACAGGTCGCCCCCGTACGGCAACTGCACGCTGTGAGGATGCATATGTCGTCGCCGTTATAGACAACCCCGTCCGCGAGGTCGGTCTCTGCGCGTACGACCTCAACGGCTTCGTTGTTGAGCTCCGTCAATTCGCCGATTCCAATACATACGTCACGCTTATAAAAGTCCTGTGCGTTATGGCACCGGTCGAGATTCTTCTGTCCACCTCCAGCATGGGCGGTATGTTGGAACAAGCCATCCAAAACTCTCCGCACTTGCTTCATGTCAAACGTACATTCATAGGCAGGCCATTCTTCAACGAAACGTACGGTGCCCTCGCAGTTGACAAGCTCTCCAACCAGCCCTGCCCCCACCTCACCCGATTAGGTAGCGCACTCTATCTCTCTCTAGCGTCCTGTGGCGCTCTCATCCGATACATTGAGCACGTTGAGGACCGAATATTTCCTCCATCCAGCCTCCGCGTCTATTTTAAACCAAATGACGACACTTTGTTTCTTGACCTGTCCGCCCTGGAGGGCCTCGAGGTAGTAGGAAACGCTCGTTCTGCAAATGGCTTACCAGGGATGCATTCCACTGCCTGTCTCCTTCGTGAAATCGATTTCACCAGAACACGTGCTGGTAAGAGATTCCTTCGCCGTGCTGTCCTGGAGCCGTGCTCTGACTTGAAAACTATAACCATGAGACAGGACGTGGTTGAAGAGCTTTGCAATGCCGAGCCTGTGTACTTCTCACTGGATTCCGCATTGCGTAGGTTTCCTGACCTCGAGAAGGCCATGGCTATTCTCATGGGGCGGGAGAACGCCCGATTGCGCGAAATAAGGGATCAAGCTGACCAGAAAACGCATTCGTCTAGCCCACATGAGTCAGAACAAGAACAACCCAATCCAGGGCCAATCGATTCGGGCTCTCATTTGGCAGCACCTCCGTCCATTGTTCTCATGAAAACTGTCCTGAACATAAAGGCCGCATTAGAAACTATTCCAGAAATGCTCCAAGCGATGGAAAACGCTACGTCCCCACTACTGCGTGCTGTTGCACAGAGCTTGAGAGATCCGGCCCTATCCAACCTGCGCGAATATATATCTGATGTCATAGACCCCGATATGTTTCCCAACAAAAACCCAGAGAGAATGCGAATGAATGGAGCTTATGCTGTGAAGCATGGTCGAAACGGTATGTGATGCTCTCCAGTCAACTTCTGATTTTGAGTCCATATTCTGACGGGTGCTCTTGCATTGACAACTCCTGCAACAACCGACCTCCCCAAAGGGTACCTGGACATTCACAGGAAAGCAATGGGTGAACGCATCGAGGACATGCACATATTGATGGAAGATACACGCAAGAAGCACAATCTTAAGAAGCTTGAGCTATCATTACACTTGAAGCGAGGGTACCATTTTTCCATAGCCAGCAAGTTCTTGGATGTGAAGGACTTTCCCGAAGAGTTCAACCGCATAGACGAAGGGAGAAAAGTTCATCGCTTTTCTTCCGAGCAGCTGGAGCGGTTGAACGTGCGGTATCAAGAATCACTAAAGGAAATATGGAGACTCTCCGAACTCGAGCTGGGAGACCTTCTTGGCCGGATCTTTCAAACCGATGTTCTCCGAGCAGTTCATCGCTTGTGCGACAGCATTGCTATCCTTGATTGCCTTTTATCGTTTGTGACATATGCTCCTATGTCCCCATGTACGACAGTGAGACCAAAGTTGACAGAAGATGGACCAATTGAGCTCAAAAAGGCTTTTCATCCAACTGCAGTCAACATCCCAGGACAAAAAACCGTTCCAAACGACGTTTTCCTGGATGAAACATCAGCTCTTCTCATCATCTCAGGTCGCAACCAAGCGGGGAAGTCGTTCTTTATCAAAACCGTTGGGCTGATTGCGATCATGGCACACACTGGATGCTGGGTTCCTGCAGAAAGCGCATCAATCCGTGTCTTAAAGAGAGTGGCAACGCGCTTTGTTACGGGAGACGATATATCTCAGTGCCAGTCAAACTTTTCGAAGGAAATGCAAGATGTTGCTTCTATCTTTAATTCCGTTCATTGCTCAAGCAGAGATGTTGAGAGGGCTTTGAAACAAGAAGAAAGAGCGAGTTCTTTGCAATCAGATAGTGAGGAATGTGCTCCATACCCCAGCACGCTGGTGTTGATTGACGAAGTTGGTCGATCCACTTCGACTTTGGACGGGTTTTCGATTGCGTATGCTGTGGCAGAAGAATTAGCGGCTCGGCCGAACACTTTGACTCTGTTTACCACACACTTCATAGGTCTAGGTGCTTTGGCACAGGTCAACCCAATGGTGAGAAATTTTCACCTCATTTCACAATCGCGCTCATCTCGACAGGAGAGTGACAGCAGCGGAGATGCAGTATGTGACGTCATACACACGTTCAAGGTTTCGAGCGGAGTTCTCCCGGATACTAGCTACGGGACAGAAACAGCGCGTATGGCTGGCATTCCCGAAGACGTGTTGAAAGACGCTGAGGAGATCAAGCGATTACTGCCACACCGACGTATTGAAACTCCGCACTCGTTCTTTGAAAATTTTCTTGTGCTGGACAAGGAGGACAAAGACATGCTACGAAAAGCAAACTATACTGTGGCAATTGCCAATCGTCTTCGTGAAATCACTCGTTCATCCGCTGATGAACAGGAATCGCATCGACTTTTGGTGGAGTTGCAGCAAGAACTGCAAGAGAGGAGTAGGAAGAAAAAGGAAGCTAAGAAGCGGAAACACAAGTCGAGCGGTAGAACACAATCCTTGGAGATCGCAGAAGCAGCTTCACAACATGAGGACACAGGCGAAACAACGCAGTGATTGGGTAAACACACAAGGAGGACCGAAAACACAGATGATGCAACGAGATCTTCTGAAAGATGGGGGAGAGACTCGTGTGCGGTACGCCTCGCAATAGACTTGACAGAATAACAACTGGTAAGTGATAATCCGAAAGCCTTGAAGGAAGAAACGGATGTGATTCAAGAAGTCATCAAGGTGTGGATGGTGTCAAGAGGAAATATTATAAGAATTGAAGCTGTACCGTAACTGTTTGTAGTCTAAGGAGATCTACTGATGTCTTGAGAATGTCCTGCGAGGAAAACAAAGTCACATGAGTGAACATCTGCATACTCGAGCAAATTACCGAAAAGCTAAGACACGTACCCTTGTAGCTGGGTGATGATTCGTGTAAGGGATGCGCGGAGTTATGACAGATACTGTATCGGTAGGTCGGAACGCGCGCATAACGTTGCGGGATACGAAGCACGCAGCAACTCAGCGTTAGAGGCTCTCGTGCATAATGGCCGCAATGCTGTATGGTATGGATACTTCAAATGCGGCGACATCTCAGCGTTAACACAGGTGCTAAAGTGTGAAAGAACAGATGAGGTTTGGGACAATGGATGCTTCGTATATTCACTGAAGATAAGGAGTCGCGGAACGAGAATGGATGGAAGAGGTGCGTTTTGTAAGCAACGACAGCAAAGTTAAACAAGGCAGAGCAGGGCTGGTGCAAAAGCTAAAAGGCATGTCGCAACATGGGTATGGGAATGCAGTGTGGCCTATACTGCGTAGGTGACGGTGAGTAACTATTAATGGATGCAATCAAGTTCTCCTAACGGAGAAGTCGAGAAATGTTGGGTGTGATATCTGGTGTATGGGTTCTGTTTGAGTTACTGAATGAACGGTGGCCATCGGAGGACCTTGTTTGCACCAATCGATGAGCTGATGCAGCTGGGCCATGGTGCCCTCAGCGCATAGTTGAACTGAGCCGTCGCGCATGTTGCGGACATATCCGACAACACCGACTTGTTTTGCAACTGTTGATGCTGTGGCCCTGTGGAAGAGAAAAGTTGATGATGCGCATGACGATGAGTGAACATGATGAGTCCAGCGTGAAAGCGTGACGCGGGGTGATAAGTGATCTGCTTACCGGTAGAAGACACCCTGTACTGTACCCTTGATGGACAAAGTTACTGCGAAGAAATGCGTGGAAGACAGTTGTGCGTTGGCCATAGGAAGCTCAGAGTGGGAGTGATAAGCAACGGCGCAAGAAGAGCGAGGGCGGATGGGTTCGTTAGCCAGAACGGGATTCGAAGAAGCGAATAGTCTCAAGATAGCGGGCTTAGCAAGAGCAGCACGGGGAAGCCCTGCTTGATGACCGGGATGGTAGAGACGTGAGAGAGAAAGCGTGCACGAGGCACGGATCACGAGTGCGATGCAAAGGCACGAGAAGCGCTGTCTTTTTGTGCCGTGGAGCTGAGATGAATCATCACGAAGCAAGCAATACTCGTTGCATCGGTGTCACGTGCAAGTAAAGCGGTTTGGCAATTTTGATTGGGCTTTTCCAGGGAATATAAATGCGATTTAGGGTTAAGCGTTGTCAGGGGGTGGGGGCTTGGAGTGGACAGTTTTTTGCATGGCAGGACTTCTGACATGACGATTGGCGTGTGGTGGTCGTCGAGTGCGGCGAATGGAGGCGTAGGAAGGGTGCGGATGGCATTTCTTGGCATTTCTTGGCGCAAGGGATCACCTGATGGGCTGCTTGTTGAGTTGAAGTTGCAAGTTGGTGCTGTGGGAGGGACACTTGGCAAATTGCCCACTGTTGATTGCTGAGTCATCAGTATGATACAGAAGCGCTGTGGTGGCGTGGGCTATGGTACGGGGGTGCGCAGAGTTATGAGCTACTGAACCATTTGCAAGCACAGCTCAAAGCAGTGAAGGCGGCCGTCACGGCGACGGTACCGTTGTACCATAAACTCAAGAGCGACAAGAGCGCAGCCGCCGTGTGTGGATGTGGAGCATACTGTACACAAAATTCCGTGCGCATCGGGACCACAGGCGTGGCAAACGTGGGCCACGAGCCCATGTAAGTTACCCCTCAGACGGCGGTGCGAATCTTTTTTTGGGTGCGCGCTGTAATGGACGGCCTGTGGCGCGCGTGTTGCGCACGCCGCGGGTGAACGGAAACAACAGCAGCGCGGCGCGACGTGCCTTTGCGACTGGTCTCTCTCGGCAACTGTCGTCGCGAACTGCAGGTCTTGCGTCGCGCGCGCCGCGCTCGACAAACGCATTCCGCCCGCCTGCGCGCGCCTTGGTGCCACACTTCTCCGCGCGTCTATTGCCGCCAATATCTACGACTCGTCTGTGCGCTATCTCACTTCCGCGCACTCTGCATCCTCCGAGCGCCACCCCCTCATCTGCCCGCCCCCCGGCAGCCGTTGATTGCGCGTACACTAACGCAAAGCAAATAGCTGTTTGCATCACTCACTTCGCCAACCGTCAAACACCGCTATCAAAACGAACCGTCTAAAATCGCTGCAGCACGTAGGACGCCGCACACCAGTTCCTTACTTACCCTTCCACGCTCCCCGTTGCACGCCTTGCTCAACTCCTCCGCGTCGTCGGCGTCCGCCACCCCCCTCAACTCCGGTCGAGCACTGCTCACAATGCCGCCGCAACCGTCTTCGTCGTCGTCGTCTCCATCTGCCACAGGCCCCAAGGGCGTTGAGTTTTCCGATCACCTTATCGTTCTTGGCGCCTCCTCCTCGTCGCTGCCACCGCCCCCCCCGCCACCACTACTGCCAAAGGCGCGCGTCTTCGTTAAGCGCCCGCCAATACCCTCCTCAGAACGAGCTGCCTCTCCCTTCGTCGAACGTCCCGTCGTGCACCCGTTGCGACCGCCACCCCCCGCCCCGTCGCACACCCCTGCATCATCGTCTTCGTCTGGCCCAGCCCACATTGCACCGCCTACGGAGACACGCATCCCTCCAGACGAGGTTGTACTGCGTCCTCCTGATCGTCGTCGCGCACGCTTTTTTCACACCGCCCCGCAATTGGGAGAGCTGTCCGCTGTGTCCGAACTGCGCGACGGTGACCATGCTTCCGACTCGGACAGCGAAAATGAAACTATCAAGTCTACCAGGATGTCTAGTGTACATGTACTCGATCTTGACGAACAGGACCTTGCACGATGTACCCGTATTAACACAAAACTTAATTCACTGCCATCCGGAGGCGCGTTTTCGTTCATGAATTCTTCCGAGGATGTCGACACTTCTTTGGCTTCGTCGTCTTCGTCTTGTTCCAGTGACGAGCGCCTTCGAGAATCTCGTAAGATGATTCGAGTGGATGGTAGTGCAAAGCTGTCCACTGCTTCTGGCGTGCTTGATAGTACGGATGAGGAAGATGAACATGAGTTTAGTATAGAAGGGGCTGAATCTGTTGACGAAGAGGAAGCAGTGCAAGTACGTTCGCTTAATCGCACGCTTGCCAAAGTTACGTTGGGGACGGAGGGCAGTACTGAAAACACTGCACTTGACTCAACGTTGCATGAGATCGAGGCGAGTAGTACGCCGGACCGTGAACGCGTGGTTAAACCGTCTGGAGCGAATAGCGCGAATCTGGCGGTGAATAAGGCGCAGAATTGCCATGCTCTGCGCGAACATATTCTTCGCGGCGCTGGCGCTGATGAGAGTGAAGGTAACGCTGGAAGTAGTCGCAAACGTCGTTCTCTCCTGCGTATCACTTTTATGAGACGGAACTCAGGGAGAAACAGTGTACGGGGGAATGGTGTTGTTGTTGGTGGTGTAGTGGACGATGAAGACTATGTGGAACGGAGGACGGGGTCGTTTTCGGCGATTTCTTGCTTTTCTACGCGAAGGACGAGTGCTTGTCGGAGTCGACTGCGCGGAATGACCTCGGCGAAAGAAAGCGCCGAGCCAGCGGCCATTGAGGATGGACGGCGCCGCAAGAAGGGGCGATCGGGTGAGACGTGTCGAGAGGTTGTAGCGGCTCCAGACTTTGAGGAAGGTACTGGGCCTCGACGCGGCATGGTTAAAAACGTGTCGCTTCAAAGGGACGACTTTATTGACTTTACTACGAATGGGGCTGGGAGGTGTGGGACTAGTAGGGGGGCATGGCTAGCTAGGCTGGTTAGGCTGGGAGATGGATGCTCTGTTTCGGATGAGGAAAGCGTGGCTGGCGGCGGTGAGGGCGGCCGTGGAGGTCGTCGTAGGAGATGGAAGCTGTTTGGACGGAAGTAGATGAGGTAATAGTTGTTTTCGGAGATACTTGCGGAAACTGGCGGGGCTTGTAAAAGTTTGGGAATGAGTTTGCGCCTTTTTTTGTTGGTTCTGAAGGGGATGGGGCGAGCTGGTGAGGCATGAGCTGGCGAGGCATGAGCTGGCTGGCGCATGCGTGGTGGCGGTTCTGCGAGCTTTGTTTTGTTGCTTCTGGGAAATATTTTATAATACAACAAAATGTGGCGTGATGCGTTCGTTTCAGCTCGTGCTGCCACGTCTACTGCGACGTGAGCCACAGCCGTCTCGCTCTACACTGCCCACGCGATCACATCGAACCCCGGCCCCCCACACGCAACTAATTCCGTCCCAAAACCACTCCCTCCCGCCCCCTTACACTTTGCACACCAGACACGTCTCCCGGCTACTGCTTCCCGCCCTCCCCCCCTCCCCCCCCTGCTATCTTTCTTGCCTACTTCCCTTCCACCCTTCCCCCCTTCCTCCCCTTGCCACCTCCGTCCTTACACTTGTTGCTTGCGTAGCCACCCCCCGTTGTACTTCGCTTTCGCTACCATGTCCGTTGAGGCGTTGCGAGATAAGCTCTCCGAGCGCGAGGCAAAGCTTGACGGCCTTCGTGCAAAACTCAAAGCCGCAAAGGAACGTGCTGCCCGACCAAAGCCAAAGTCCACCATCTCCAGCATTCAGCAACGCTACCTCTCCGCCATAGCCGAGTCAGAGGACAAGGAAGTGCACAAACCTCAAATTCGCGCCTCCACCAACGCAGTATCATCGCTAGCAAGTCGCTGGAACCAAGGCATTGAAGAACGAAAGGTTGAGAAAACTCGCGTCAGTGTGCGCGGCAATGTGTCTGGCGCGAAGAAGAATTTCGTCCATAATGACGCTCACGTGGTCGGTAAGAGTGTCGCTAAGCTCGTCGCGGATGTGGATCGTGGACCGGCTGAAATTGAAGTTGAGGATGATTCCCACATTCCTAGCTGGGCTAAGAACCAGCAAAAACTCGTTATTAAGAAGGAGAACGCTAGAAGTTCCGTGCGCGTCGATGTTAAGGAGTTGCAAGGCAGCGTGCTCATGAACGCGGCGAGGGACGGTTCGGAAGCTGAACGCACCAACAAGGTTGAGCACGTCGGCAACGTCAAAGCCGCCCTCGCAATGTGGGGAAAGACCGCTGATGAGGACGCCAAAGTGCTCGCCAAGAAGAAGGAGGAGGAGGAGAGACAAAGAAGGCTTGATGAAAAGTTGCGAAAGGAACGTGAGGCCGAGGAAAGGGCACGAGTAATCAAGGCCGCTGTTGAAAAGTTTGCTCAAATGCAACTCTCCGATATGACCGACGAGCCTTCTCAGGAGCTCGAGATCATTCCGTTTTTGGAGAGAAAGATCACTCTGGTGGAGAAGGAAATCAAAAAGGTGGAAGATGAAATTGCTCAAGTGGAGGCCTCTCTGTGAATGCGATTGACAATCTTGCCGCACCCGGAAGCTTCATTTTGCTTCATCCCATTCCCTTTTTTCAAAGTTACGTTTCGTCGCTGATGATCACACACCTTTTCCGATTGTAATGGCCTTCATTCGATTCCACATGCGGAATCATCATGAGGCAGCATGTAAGCTTGATAGAGTTGTGTTAAGTTGGAGTTGTAGCACATTGCACTATTCCCCCTCGCCGCTCTTAGTTTCATCCTGATGTTAGTTCTGCCCTCGACAAACTGCTCTCGGCTTGTATGGCATATAACTTTATAAAAAAAGAAAAAAAAAAAAACACCAGTTACTAATCAAGAACATTCTTTGCTTCATCCAAAGTCAATGAGGTCATCAAAGTTGGCGGCCGATCGCTTTGCACTTGCTTGTGAGTTTCGATTTGAAACAAACCCGCTACCCAAGTTACCGTCCGATGTTTGAGGCTGCATGTCGAACACGTCTACCAGAGCAGACTCATCACGTCTGGCAGTTTGCCCATTTGCTTCCAACGAGACAAATGGTGGAACACTAGAAGGACGCTCACTTGTGTGGCCCACATTAGTGGTAGCAAAGGCATCAAACGATGTGAAGGGCGTTGGAGTCGAATTGCGTTTGTGGCTACTTGTTGAATCAGGCAACCCACCAGCAGAGACGGTGACGTTCGGCGCCGGAGCTGGCGATGATCGTGCGCGGTGCACTGCGGTGGGTTGAGAGGCCGGGGCTTTCGACACGTTTCCAAACGCGGAATCAAAATCAGCCCATCCGTTATTGCCACTCATTGAAGAGCTGCGGTTGAAATCGCTTTCCGTAGGCGTGGCATCAGCGTCACGGCGAGGCTGCTCCGACAGGGACAAACTGTGATCAAAATCTAGCAAGAGGTTGGACGGTTGTGATTGAGCGCTTGTTAGGGCGGTAGAGTGAGTAGGATTGAATGGGTTGCAAGCACTTGAGGCGGAGATGTGTCCAAAATCATTGCGTCTCTTTTCGCGGAGCTGAAGGCCGATTTGACGCAACTTTTGGTCCATCGGGCGGTTCTGAAGGCGGCGCACCTCCTCAAGCACCTGAAACGAATCGTATCGATGGGCGGGATTGACGACGAGCATGTTTTGCAAAAGCGCGATGAACGGTTGCGGATAGGAAGGACTGGTGGGAATGGTAGGTAATCCGTTTGTGATCTGCAGAGATGAAGAGCCGTCAAACGGCAACGACCCGAACAAAACTGCATACCATACACAGCCCAGTGCCCACACATCCGCTCTCTCACAGATGAAGTGGTTGGAGTATAAATCTACCAGCTCTGGGGCGCGGTACATGGAGGTGCAATGACTGCTGATTTGCTCCTCAGCTTGTAGAATGTGCGCGCGTGATTGCGGGCGGATCATTGTGGTGGTGACGCTTCCAAAGTCGCACAACTTGTAGCATCGTTGCGAACGATCGTAGAGCAAGTTTTCCAACTTGACATCGCGAACAAACACAGGTTGCGGCAAGGCGTGCACATGGGCGAGGGCAGCGGCTGCGTGCTCTAAAATTTCAAGTGTGGCGTGCGTGGGAAGTTGGACGTGCTGCAGTCGATGGGGTAATGTACCACCATCGACGAGCTCAAAGAGCAAGAAGGCATGCGCGTGATGGAAGTGGGCGTCGTAGAACTTGACTATGTTGGGGTGCGGAGGCAGTTGACGAAGAAATCGAATCTCTACGTGGGCGTGATGCAAAGATTCTTGATCGGGGCATGCAATTCGTTTGACAGCGTAGTGAGAGGGTTGGGCGTGGGTTGGAGACACGGGCGTGGCAACGTGAATAAATGAATATGCACCTTGTGCAAAAACGGAGCCGAGTCGGAGACGAATGCCTGCTATTGTGATGATGGTGTTGTTAAATGCTGTGTGGTCGGGTGGGGCGTTTGTGAAGGCGGACTGCACGCCTCTTTGGAGGGAGTGGGCCGCTTTGGTGAGCGTTCGAAACATGTGTTTTGGAGGGAGGAGAGGATGTTCGGAGTGACGGCGCGGGCGTACATAGATGTGTATCTACAGAGGCACGCTGTGTAAACGGTACAGAAGACGGCTCGAGAGGTGGGCACGCAATGGGGCAGGCGCGTACCAAGGGGTAGCGATCCTACGTGGAAATTTACGCCACACTAAGCCAGTGGCTGACTGGTTGTGTACTCAGCTGAACTTGTACTGTAACACGACTGGGGCTACAAGAGTGTGCGCCCAGACACTGATGCGAGCTTGTCCAGCGATACTTGTGTACTGTAGTGAGCTTCCACGAGCGTACCGAGTTTGAATGAACGAATCAGCTTGTGTACTGTAGTGAGCTCCCACACGCTCAGCCACGCGCAGCGCTCAGCAGCCGGCGGTAGCCGCGCGGTTAGCCGCTGTCCGCGCCTGCGCGCCAGCGCGGCGCGAGGCGCTGCCGCGTTGTGGCGCGTCTGCGCCAGCGATGACGGGCGGAAAGCGAGCGCCGCGCGCCAAACGGCTCGCAAAAACGACCAAACGCTCTTTTTCGCATATTTTTGAGCACCAAACCGCTCAGCCACCACAGCCGCGCAGCCGCTCGAGAGCGAAGGCGGCTGTGACGGGGAGGTCTGTAACTCTACGGCGCCCACTTTTCAGCAATGCGCCTGCCGTAACTTTATGCAGCACCGCGTACTGAGCACCCCCGTCCCCCCCCCCCCACCACGCTCTCACCTCCTCGCTCTCCTCTGTTCCGCATGCCATCCCATCCCATCCCATCCCCAACCCCTTCCGCCTTCCACTAACTTCACCTAACCGCTCGTAACCCTCCATGGCCGCTAAACTGCCTTTTGCTCCCTTTTCAAAGCCCATTCCACCCGCCCATCTGCTCAAACGCTACCCCAAGTTATCTTCAACCCTCCTCAGACGCATCGCTATCTTCTGTCTAGTCTCATCTATTTTCGTTGCTTACCGTCAGTTCAACTTCATTTCCAATCTTTCGCAACCGGACGTAGCCCCCAATTCCTCCTCCGCCTTCTCCGCCGCGTCGTCACCATCCCGCCTCGCCGAATCTCGCGCAAAGCATATCGAGGCCTCTGTAAATCTTTGGCGCAAAGAATACCGCAACTGCCCACCGGAGCACAACCCTCCCGACCCCTCTTTGTACGCCACTGGCTCGGAGCGATGCGTTGCCCTGGGCATGCCCGATGCCGTTAACAGAACCTTGAACAAGGGAGATCCGGCTTCATTTTGGCAGATGAACAGTCGAGCCCTTTGTTATTCGCATCGCCCCGTCTGTCTGTTCGGTCGCAGTTTGCAGAACTTGCTCTCCTTTGAAGAGCGCGGAAAGGGCCAGTGTCAAGTGCTCTCCGTGCAGCATAAAACGTTGCACGAAGCTTCTTCAAAAGGACTAAACGAGTCTTGTGCCGCTTTTCGAAACCGCTACGTCGCCAGTATGTACGGCAAGGAGCACTTTTATTCATGGCACAACTGGCAGCAATATACTCATACCAAGCATTACGACGACCCGAGACATCATGCAGTTGGCTGGCACTCCGATTTCGCCATCATCGTGCCCAAGTATGACTGGTCTTATAACATATGTCATTACAACCGTATCTGGAACTATATTATGTACGTCATTCGCAATCTTCACCTCTTTGTACCGGATGCCGACCAAATTCATCACATCGACGTCCTGTTTCGTTCTGGATACAAGTACAATTATCACTGGCATAATGGCTTGCGAAATACCACGCTTTCGTACTTGCAACGTCAGCTGGGCAAGACCATACGCGTCGCGAAGATTCGATATGATTACTTGCGAGATTTTCAATGCGTTCGAAGAGCTATCCTACTCGGACGCGAAGCTAGAGTTGATGCGTTTCCATTTCTAAACGATAGCGCTGTATGGCGACCTGAGCAGCAGATCAATGATTCGCATTGGCCGCTTATTCCTGCAGACTCTCTATGGCTACGAAATGCTGTTTTGAATGAAACCGGTTTGGCACCTATTGCCACGTCTTACGAGAATGGCGAGGAACGGTACGATTATATCCGTGTACCTCCGCGTCGGATAGGCGTGCTTGAAAGATCGCCCAGGTCCAAACGACGACTTACTCCAAGCGGCAGATTGTGGTTTGAGAACACCTTGGAACAGCTATCTGCAAAACATAACATCGAGTTTCGCCATATTCGCACAAGCGCTGCCATGACGTTCAAAGAACAAGTCACCCAGTTGCAATCGATTGGATTGGCTGTTGGCATACATGGGGCAAACATGGTTAACACCGTGTTCATGCCCCCTGGGGGTGCCATTTTCGAGATCTTTCCGTGGCGGTATGTCAGGTATTACTATGCGAGCGGCGGCAATGCTGGGTTGAGATACAGCTTTCATGAACCTGAAGGCGGGTTTGACCGTAATTGCACTTTCACTACTCCCACCTGTTTCATGAAGTACCGCGAATCTGTGCTATACCTCACTGAGGCTGACCGTATTATCATTCGTCAACGGCTTGAAAACGCTATCATGTACATTACTGGTCTGCATAGAAAGTTTCCGGATGGAAGGATTCCTTTGAGAAAACAAGGACATGTGTACCACTTTGGATAAGCGGGGACTTTTTCGCGGTCGAAATAACTTTTCTCTGGGTCCCAGCAAGTGATTGTATGTGCGAGATGGACGGAATGCTCTGGTTTTGGATTCGCTGCTGCAGGGCTGCTTGGTGTTGGCTGACGGAATGTACTCTTGTATAACTTTTGTAGCATTTCTTTGTTCGCGTGCGCTTGGTTGCTCGCGTACACCATTTCGACGCCAAGGAATGGGCAGAAGCAAAGGACAATGCAACGACAGGTACCGATTCTGGCTGTCATATTTCTAAAGTGTTGTTACCGCAAAGTACTCAAACTGGCTTGGCCATTTTGCAGGGTTACAGTTGATACAAGGGTATCTGCTAGAACAGGGCTTAAGGCCTGTTCTGCACTGCAAAGAAGCCAAAGCCGAGCGCGTAGATCACACCAACGGACTGTGGGCACGATAGATTAATAGTTTTGACACATTACGTCAAGCTCGGCCCATTGAGCCATCGAGATGCAACCCAAACGCTGCTGGTGACAGGAGTGGCCATCGGGGAAGGCTCGTAATGCATGAAAATCATGGATTTGCAGAAGCAAAGAGGCCAGTCGGAGTGCCTGTCAAACAAGATCCCAAAGAGCCGTTCAACTCTAGAACAAAGAATGGAAGCGTTCGTGACATATGTTTTGGGCTCAAGGTATACGAAGAACAGAAGCCAATAAAGTGTGACAGCACCCCACGTGGTGACGGGAAAAGAAAAGAGCAGATAGGTAATCTTGAAGAAAATGACCATGAGCTGAGGCAGAAGAAAGATAAAGCTCCAACAGAAGCATATTCCAAGCCGGTGAGGCATTCTAAGGGGTGACGGCATAGGACGGTCAGAACCGTTAGAATACGAGTTAAAGCATTGTTAAGGGTGCAGAAAGAGGAGTTTGGCACAGTGTCTTCAGAAGAAAGTCTCTGTTATGCCTAATAACATTCCAAGCACCCATGCACCATCCACGCCAACAGCTTTCCATAACTATCTGATTGTTATTCACAAAGAATACTTCAAACGAATAAAACTGGACTTTGTAGGTCAATAACATTGGAAGACGAGATTGTCTTACAAGCTAGTCTGTTTGCGGTTCCGTGACGGGCTCAATCCGCTGTTTGGGCTAGGGGATGCACTCGTCTTTGCGAAAATCGTGGCACATGTTTGGTAAGGCGAATCAGCTCTCGTCTTGTGCGATGGACCCCACTGCATTCGCCAACAATGCAGAAGACACACGTCCGTTATCTCATGCGGAAAAAACACGTCAACCACAGCTGCAACAGTTTGCGCGAAATGGCCGCCTTCTTATCCATTAAAACGTAGCTTGTGTTGGGTGATTGGGCTTGTTGCGGTAAATCTATGCTTGCATCCATATCTAGAGTTCCTCTGTCCTGTAATCAGGGCGGCGCGATGTGCGCTGATTTTGCTGTAAACTTCATTTGTCGCAAAGCCGCACTCAACTACACGTGAAAACAAGCTGGATGGAATTGACTAAATCCGGTCAAGCTGCTCATCGATGCTCGGTGACGTTTCCACTCGATTTTCATTCGTAAAGACAAGCGCGTACGAAGGGTGGGACACAAATCGTCATCATCAGGCATGATGGTGGTGATACTCCAGAATTTGCGGCAGTATCGAAGCTGTGTTTCTGCTCTGAAAGCGAAACATGATCCTGCAAAGAAGCGTGGTCAGTCAGTCATAATTTGACAATGCTTGCGTTGAACTGCAGAAAGAAGACATAGAGTTTCTAGAAGAAACCCAGATAAGGATTCTCCTCGAATTCGTTGGGATAATTAAAGCATCATATCATACCCCTGGCATATTCCGACAGACAGCGATAGGTAGACCGTGAATGACGTACTTGCAGTGCGCAAACAGCGCGGGGGTTTTCCGTGATAGCTGGGTTAACCCTTTAACCGCTTACCTTTAAGCCAAGGCTACCTGTAGGCGGAACGGACCTGAGACATGAGCTTATGATTCATCCTGGTTTGTCCCGACAGTCAGAACCCAAATTCTGCAGGTACAGGAGACGTCATACCGGACACTTGGTGTGCTTCAGTTTACAGCTTCCGAAAGCGCTTTTCCGAAGGGCAGCTTGCGGGAGACAACTCCAAGCCATCTCTGGACGGTGCAAAGTTGTATTTGCCAGTTGGGTGTAGGAAGAGTGAGTGGTCCGAAGTGCCCAACTTGATGACGCAAGCGTATGTAACAAAGAGTGGTGGAGGCTGTTTCATGAACTCGTAGGAACACTTGCGAAGAGCTGTCTAAGAGAAAGTTTCTTTAATGAAGAAGCTGCATTTACCTTTGTGGATAGAAAGACGGCGATGATCCGAACAGATGCAACTGTCTCGCTGCGTTCGCGTGAAAGGGATATCGACGCTAACTCAGTCTATTTGTCATACCTATGGTTCGGAAGACGATCGCATCGGTTCACGGTTTGCGGGCCACATGGCCAGAAAAGGTGCTGGTTTATCTAGAGGGGAAGGGGTTGTTTTCGTTTCAACCCCTACCGTCGTGCTGGAGTAATAAGCGACACGAGCTGATACGAACAGGCGCACACACACACACTGCCACGTAGGTTACAAATTGTGAGACGGCGGAGACAAACCGAAGGTGCCCCGCGCAGGATACTGCAACGCGCGCGTGCGGAACGGGGCAGTTACACAGCGATCCACGTCCACAAGTGACTCATTTGAATTGGCACTTTTCAAAACGCCACCAGGAGCTCAGCGAGCGGAGCAGAGTGTATGTTATCCACAGCACCCGCTGTGGACTGCTCAGAAGGATAATTATCCTTCCGCACTTGAGTGCCGCAGATCGTCCATTTTATGGACCTGTCAGAGACAACTGTCGAACGTTGTCCATGAGCACTTCGGAAGAAAGTATTAACCAGTTTGCAGTCCAGCTCATGTCAATGCTATGTAGTCTACGATAAATTCTTCAATCAATCTCGAGGAAGAGGGGTTATCACGCAGAAGGCAAGTCTTGGAGTAAAGAGGGTTAACCCTGGGTTACCCCAGATCATCTCTCAACAACAAGCATTCTAATCCTTGTCTTGAAGAGTATAGCAGAAACTGCCAACGCCTCGAAAAAGGATCGGCAACGGTGTCACGGGCATAATTCCATCTGCTAGAAAACTTCGGGTCTTCTTTGACAACGTTCCAAGAAGAGAACTTTTTCACACGCAGCAAAACCTCTTCAAGCTCGTTCCTAGAGGAAAAAAGGTAAATCGGGGGAACACTGCTTTGCTACGTATGTCAAATGAACAGTTGGCTAACATTAACATACGTGTTGTCTATAGAATGTATTGATAACCCGTTGTCCAGTACACATACAGACATTGCTGAGCATGTATCTTCGTGTATACAACACCTCTTATTTTTTGGATGTTTTGGGACCATGCCACCTGAGTACGACCACATGGTAGAGTGCTCTTGTAGAGAGAGGTTCTCTTCCCTCGGCCAAGCTAAAAATGTTCATCGTTTATTGCACGTGTTAATACTACTCGAAGCCGATTGGGGTGGGTGTATGTCTCAATGAATGAACTGTGCTTCCCGACAGCAACTGCGCGATGTCCTCACTCATTTAACGATGCAACGGGTGTCTCTGAAGCTTCAAAGACTAATATCCTCCATAATTCCGCCTTGCTAGTACTTGCGAAGCCAACCATATTCCTCTGCTGCCTTGTGGCATTGCAACCCAGTCGCGACTGCCTGTCGCACAGTGTCACAAACACTGTCTGTGGCAGTCACTCGCAATCGCCTGCAAGGATGCAAGGCGTACACAACCTGATACGCAAGGAACGGCTGTTGACATGTTCAAGGGTGAAGTGTTCAACGGTCCAATATTTATCATTGCCCTTACGAGCAATGTTCCCTCTGTCGCGACATGTCATTTACAAATGTTGTACATCCAGATTTCATCTCGTGTACATGTTGAAGGTGCGAAGGGTTTGAATTTCAAGCATACGCTGGGGCTGTTTTTGTTCATGTGTGTGCGTATGCGTGTATGTGTAAAAAGGTTCACTGAAATATGGTAGTACAGGAGGGTTAGCGGTCTAACCCTTAGAAATCGAAGAGTTAATCCGACATTAGCAATCCCTTTCCTTCGGAAACTAGTTTCTAAAGAAGGGTCTTTGGAATAAATCGCTGCCGTATTGGGCTAGCATCAGACCGTTTGAGTCGACACACATGGGGGCGAGAGAAGTACCGTAGTCTTATTTATCAACGCGACGACTGGTTTGCAGATGTAGGCCGGGTGTGCTAAACGATGCGGACCATTATGTTTTAATATGTCCATTCAGGACCTTACCAAGAAGACTTTGTTTGCCAGCTATACAAGAACGACATGGACTGGTGGTTCTCGAAATCATCAGAAAGTGGCCTGAACGAATGCTGGTTTTCCTAGCGAGAGAACGCTACTTTCAATTGAAGCGTTCTGCACTAAGCAGGAATTAAACTAGTGTACTCGTAAAAGAGAGAGAGAGAGAGAGAGAGAGAACGTAGTGGGCTACAGCTAGCTTCGAATAAGCCTTTGTTAAACGTTTATTCTCGATTGGAAAGCAGAGCAGAAATGCACCGTGAACCGAAGTATACGTACTTTCACAGTTCGACGACAGCCCACAGATATCAAACCTTAGAACACAATCGCCGCTCCACAACAAGCCGTTCTACGGCAACCGTCCTTTATCGATTGCAGCAATATTCAACTTCACGTCCATTACGTAATAAGTGCTATTCTCTTTCTCGCAACCGCTCCTCCCTCTCTGCAAAGCCGCAGCCCATCTTAAAAGGCCAGTTGCATGCAGCCCTCCAACCAGGACTCGTTCGACATAGACGAGAAGAAGTGTATGATTTGGCACGGTTGCCGATTCTGATTGCAATTCGTACTTGAAGACAAACGAGAAATGAAGTTGTTCGTTCTGCTTGCCGTAACCATTTCGCTGTGTGCAGGAGTTGTTGCCAACCAAAACCCTTGCCATGCGGACAAAATGCTACAAGGTTTTAATGTGACATGTGGTGTTGTTGCCCTTCCGCCACGTCTCTGTTCCGCTTGCAAATTGAAGCCGATTCTTCCAGGTGGACACTTCGAGGACTGCACATCGATTTTCGACCTCGAATCACAAAGTTGTCGTGCAGAGCTGAAAGAATATGTCCGCCTAAACAAGCACTGTGACCCAGTACGAGCTGAACAAGTTCCAAAGATGATGAGTTCTGGTGGAGCCCGTCAAGGCCTAGACTACTTCATCTATTCTATTTGCGAACAATGTTGTGACTGCATTCCTAGAGGCACACACATTTCACAATATGGCTTCCGAGAGTCGATTGGAAAACTGTTTAACGCGGGCCGGGGAAACTGTCCGGCACATGCTGTGTATGACGTTTGTAAGGTATGGCCTAAGATTCGTGGAGTCGTGAGTGCTGGTGAATCCAGAAAGGTGAGTGCTCCGATGGTATGCCCACATCTGAAGACCTGGCTGAGGAATCCGGATAATGCAAATTGGTTGCACAGAAATCAAGTGAAGTACCATCCCGCCGTTGGCAATTTCCTCAACTCGTTTATTGATGCGGCTGGATGCAGTGCTCGCCCGTTTTGGGAGTCATGTGTACGACTTGAAACTAAGCAAAAGAGGCTGTAAACGCATGGTAATGGTAATGGTTATTCGTATTTTCGTATAGGCGTTAGTGCATAAGGGTTAAAGGGTAGCGCTAACTGCTAGCGGTCCGCTCCCTTGACTGTGTATACGTTGATAGGTACGGGTATAAGGATGAACGAAAAAACGAGGATACAGAGCATTGTCCCCCAAAATTTGTACAGATAGAATCGTAAAGTGATGAGCGTCCAAATGCACATGCTGACTTTTGTTTGCAGTTTGTACGGACCCCAGCGCTCAGCCGTTCTTTTTCACAGGTAAGTCAGAATTGTGGGAGAGGGAGATTTTTGGAGTGGAAGGGAATTAGTTCCACCAGACTGGACGTACCGACACACTTCAGTGGAAGATTTGTTGTCGCTCTTTCAAAGGGTGCACAGAAACGACAGGCGTAGCTCGGGTCACGTTCAAAGGTAGGGCGCAATGCGAGGTGGCGTCACTTGACAGAATGCATGGACTGAGGGGTTGATACCTCATCCGTGAAAGAAGTGTAACGCAACAAGAAATAGACTTGTTGTCTCTTGACTGCTCAGCACAGATGAGTGGCACTGATGAGGATTCACAGCGGTAAAGGATTTAACTTAGCTTGGTTCTCGAAACTGTCGATTATCGGAGTGGGGTGCTTAAATTGCCTGGTGTATTCCTGCTGCGCTGCAACTCTTTGAGATGGGCTACACTGATAGACAATCAACGCAAGATACGCATTGTGTACCAACGGTACAAGATATCTTGCTGTGAGTTGCATCGTAATTGATGTTATAATGTGAAAGTGCGGGACACTGCAACCGGCGCACTACATGAACGGTGTATTCTACTCTGGTACTGTACACACGTAGGGCGGAATGTTTCAAAATGGGCATCAAAGTTATTGGGCGTGTCCATTACATCAAGCCGTAGAAAAAACAGTTACAGTACATGGAAATTGAGCTGGGCGCGGAGCACAGGCGAGCCATGAATCCTTCTTTACGAAAAGAGTTGCAAGAGGCGCCAGATGGCCGGCGGTGAGGGGCTTCTAAAATTGAAGACGAGCAAGCAAAAGCTGTAAAAGCGCCCGCACGTCCATTCATGGAGTTGGCAACGGGGGAGGACAGCACCATTTGCACAAGTCGAGAGGCAGCAGAGCGGGTGACAAGGCCAATCACCTCCGTGGGCGGCTGACATCCGGAATCATGTTTAGACTTAAAAGAGTGGAGACGCAGGACGTGGCGCCGACCGTGAGAGAGAGAAATCAGAAAAATATCGTGAGCGCGGGCATCTGGGGTCAAGAAAGGCGGCGCAAAATGTGTTCGCTATACAGTCCCAACGGCGGTGTCACGCGTGTCTGTGACCAACGATTGGCTACATCGCGGTAGTAGCAAATTCAGCGGACGAGAAAGTCACCATACCAAGAAGGCTAAAGAAAGTCACTCTGTACCCTTTACTACAAGCGCTATGGCCCGCATTGTGTGGGGGCCGGGAACAGGGCAAGCGCAAAGTAAGAATAATGTTAACCGCAACAAGAGTTTGTAATGGGCAGTACGCCAGGCCGCAAAGCGCTAACGTCACCTTCTCCGACAATAGAAACGAGCGCTGGAAGGCCTTGCGGTAGACGAATTCTGCGCGGGCCACATCGTGAATACGCACAAACTAGGGACGTGGGTCACACACGTTTTTGAGCGGACTCGAGGTTGACGCAGTTCTTCCATGTGACTTCATTGCCGCATCGATTATCCCAGAAGAACCATACCAAGAAGCGATTAATTCTCCAGTCCATGTACACGTAAGACTTCTTCAACCAGTTCTGGGAGTTCTTTGAGAAGAGCCACTTGGTGAGCAACGGACAAATCATGGGCCAGTCCCAATGATCTTGTCCGTTGATGTTCTTGGAAAATCTGATCTTCGGCAAGACCTTGCAAATATCGAAATATGCATGGGCCGGACAGTTTCCACGCTTGCTGGCGAGCAAGTTGTTAGTAGGTGCGCGCCATCCGTACTCCGCGGTCTTCGATCCGATGGGGACGCAATCACAGCATTCCTCACAAACGGAGTACACGAAGTAGTCAAGCGCACGCACGTTGCTGGGATTGCTAAAGTCCGCGGTTTGGCGGAGACGAACGGGGTCACAATGCGCCTGCCATCTTGCATACAAGCGTAGTTCTTGCTGACATTGCGGATCGGTCAAATTGTAAATAGAGGTACAGTCGTAGAATTGACCGTTGTTCGGGTTGAACGGTTTGAGCTTGCAGGCGCGACATAAGCCTTCCGGGAAGACAACCTTCTGGCATGTGACTCCGGCGCCCTGCTTGGCCTTATTGTCGTGGCAGGGGTTGATTCCAGAACGAGCGTGCGCGAGCTGCCAGACGGCCAAGAGCGCAGCCACAAACGAGACGCAGCGCATCCTTAGAGAGCGATGAAGCCGAAAAGAAACAGAGGGCGAAGAGCAATCGCAAGCGCGAAGGGCAATCGCTGGCGCGAAGCGAAAACGGACGAGGGGGGAAGGGGGGTCGGGGTCAACAACGGGTCAACGCGAGCGCAATCCGCGCAGACGCTGCGAAGCTCAGAAAGCGGGTGGGTGTATTTAAGAACGGATGGCGCTCAGCGTGCGGCGTGGGTGAGTACCGCGAAGCGACGGCGGCACAGCGCGCAGCACCGCCCCCTCCGCGCCCGTCGCGCGCAGCAGCGCCACCACGAACAGCGCAACGCGCAGATGTGGCGCATCAGCGGAGACCAGCCGTTTACAGATGAGAACACAACTCCACTCGCTGCAAAATGCAACACTCTCTCTCCGCCGTCGGAAAGCGAAAAGTGCAGTGCAGACGCAACACGTGGCCACTTTGCATCGCCATTTCTCGCTGTGCGTCGCTGATTGCTGCTACGTGGCTTACGCCACGTGTGCTGCGCACCCCTTCGCCCGCCTTACAGTGCGCCTCGGGTGCTGCTCCGCGATGACATGTCCGCGGCGGTTTCCTCCGCGCTGGTAACCCTTATCTATACCAAAGGTAGTCTACATACCACAGGACCAAAGGGCACTGCGTTTGCGGGTGGTGTTGCGTTTGGCGGCCGCTTTCGTTACGGAATCGTGCGATGAGGCGAGTTGGAGAACGGTAACATATATCGCCACACCCTTGTGACCCTTCGCAGTGGTGCGTTCTTCCTGACGCCGCTGGCATAGATACTGCGACGCGAATGAATGCAGCCGTCCATCTTGCTTCGTCTACCAGTGGAGCGGAGATGGATGACTAGCTAGTGCTGAATCACCCCCAGAACGTGCACTCATTGCTGTTCCAACCCGCCAAATATCCGCCACGGCTTACCGTCCGTATGCGCAAACCACGCACAACCAGTCATCGTTCATCACCTCTACAAATCTGAAACGTGCCCACCGCGTCCTTCTTCGCCCAACCTTCGTTTCCCTCGGCACGCGACAGTCTCTCGGACGAAATAAAAGCTCATATTCCATTCATTTCTCGCCCTGTACACTGGCTACACACACCTACTCTCACGTCTTTGTCGCGAGCACATGCGCAAAACCTGTTTTGAGCCCCAACACGACTGCACGACGTATGGGTAATATTTGCTGATACACCTTGTCTACTTCATTGAGTACCTTTGTATCAGGTACAGGTGTGAAATTCTTATGTGCCAACGCAGCAACCCAAACCTGGCGCCCATGTATGCGCAATTTACTGCACATTTTGGCCGCTTGCCCACGTTTATGAAAGTCTTCACACCTTCACCGCAGCATTCCACTGTTTTCTCCGACTAATTCCGCCCGCGCAGTCAACCCCCACTTACCTTGTTCTTGGCCTTTCATAGTCCCACATTTTTTGCACAAGGACCGCGCTCTTCGCGTAGGCGTCATTGCTACTATAGCAGATCAACAATGGCAGTGCAGCAGCGGATGCCACGCGTCACTTCCTAGATCTATCCGCGCCCACCACTGGTGCTTCTAGGTCGGAACTCCTCGTCTCCGCTCAGTCAAACCGCAGCCAGCATGCACAAAGCACTGCGCTCTCTCCACGAAGATTCACGTTCACTGTGGCTTCCACAATTCATCCAAGAGTATCATTCACCGCCATCCACGTTGTCTTTCCTCCGCACCCACGTCAGCCAATCCGTACCGTGCGTTTGGCGACAAGCTGCATCCTCGTGGAAAGCAATTTCATCGTGGCATCCAGCTCGTTTTGCCCACCTTCGTGAAAAAGTTGGCCATCGTAACATTCAAGTCACACATACTCCCGATGGAAGAGCTGATGCTGTTGTTCAACTCCAACCCTCACAATCCCAACCTAGTTCAGCTGTTTTCGCAATGCCTGAACAACGACATGAAACACTTTCACAACTAATGGATCAACTTTTGAGACATCAAGCTCATCGACAACACTCGTGCGATTGTACGGATGTGCCCTATTACTCGGCTCAGGATTCGAGCCTTGTTCGAGACGTACCGCAATTAATGGAAGATATTCGTGAAGATACATTGCACTTTGCTTCTGAAGCGTTTGGTTCACAGCCTAGTGTGAAGAACATATGGATTGGAGATGAACGTTCCGTATCCAGTATGCATGCCGATCCATATGAAAACTTGTACACAGTCGTAACGGGCATCAAGATCTTTTACTTGCGTCCTCCATGTGATGCTGCGCTTCTGGACAAGCCCGTTTTGCAAAATGCCAGATGGAAGGCATCTGCGAATGAAATGCACGATGAGCTTTGCGAATCTTGTGTACAACCCGTTGAGATGTATGAAGGATGGAGCCTTGTGAAAGAAGAAGGGGAAACAGCGTGGATTGATGAGAACAGTTGCGAAGCTGAGTATGACCAGTGTCTACAAGTTCACCTTCATGCTGGTGACGTTTTGTACCTGCCTGCGTTGTGGTGTACGTTTACGCCCCTTTCTTTGTGGAGACCGAAACCCTGCGTAGCGTTTCACGAACTAACATTTCCTTTCACCTGTTCTGTTTTGTTTTTCGGTTACGGTTGTTTTTTGGCGTTGTAGATCATCGAGTGGCTCAACAAGGTATAACGATCGCCATCAACTGGTGGTATGAAATGTGGTTTGGTCGAGATTGGGTATACAGGGAACTTTGTTCAAATTTGAGAACCATGTTAAAGGCACGAAATCTTTCATCTCACCAAATGGACGATGACGTGAAATAAGTCGTAAGGGACTGCTCTGCACCGAAAAGAACGTCGCTGGCTTTTGGGCTGGTCACAGTACGATACTAACGCTTTACGTGCCAAAAGTTTCCAGGTAGCCCTTCCGTCCTTCGGAGGAAGAACACTGAGCGCTTGTTACTCTTGGCACCTTGTTGGACGGATTAGAGCACTGTTGTCCCTAACGCACAAAATTACGTCTGTTCGTCAAAGCTATCGTGGTTGTGTGGAATCGCGATGCTAAGTCAGCATTGGGCTGAATGTACTTGTGCTGAGGTGGGGGACCAGAAAAGATGCCACAGCGGCCCTGCCCGTGTCGAAGCAATGTGGCGACCTTTCCACATCTTAACGAGGAAGGAAGCCGAAAGCCGTGCGCGCCGGGTTCTGTTTTGGAACTCAGTCTTCGGCGAATACACTAGGACACAGAGTTAGTAAGTAGAAGTCAGCGCAGGACCTGGTCCGGAACAAGAACAGTAGTATCTTTGGTACTCTATTGCGTTTGGCGGGACGTTTTTACTGCACGCTGCATTTGACGTGTATCGGTGTTTGGCTCGCACCAGCAGCATAGGAAGCAAACACCAAAGCTGATGACATCAGCTGACTTCAACAAGAAACGCTACTGGTCTTCTGAGGAGCAAGCTGGTCGTACAAAACAAACGACTTCCGATTCGTACATCGTGCATTCCCATGAGCACAATGCACAGACATGCACAGACATGCGCACTATCATAAAAGCAGGCTCGGTTCACAGGCTCATTTGTACAGATCGCGTGCAATATTCATTTACCCTAGTAGAGATGGACTCAGGACGCCCATGGGGAGCTACATATCCAGATACAAAAGACTGCTGTGACAACTACGTGTTTACAGAAGCTGAAGTGATATGCAATTCTGTACGAGCGCCTTTTCGATTTGAAGACGCTGCTCCTGCCAATGTTGAACACGGTTTCTTTTTAAAAGGCATTCGTGATGTTCCTTGAAATCTATATTTCTATGCACACTGGTATAGGCTGTTGTGTTGTTAGTTCATGGTTGCATCATGTACATCGCGGGTCTCAGTTCTCGAATGATGTTCGGTGTTGTGAAGGTGACAAGAACTGGTCCACTTGCACGACAAAGAGATCTTGGTTCTGGGCCCTATTTTGTGTTTCGTACTGGAACCGACGAGCAGTGAAAAGCTAGGCTACCAGAGGTATCTACCAACGGTACTAAGTGAAGGCGAATCCCCAAACTCAGATTCGGCATCGCCGCACTCTGTAGGGCTCGACTTTCACAACTTGTGCCGGGGAGCTACTACTAACATGGAAGGGTTGCAAGGATTGCTAAGGGTTAGATTGTTACCTGTAACCTTTAACCCTTCAGCGTTCTACCTTCGTAAGTTGGCGTTTGTATGCAGGCTGCTCTCCATACTTGTGTAGGTGCGGCCAACAAGGGCGAATACTCAAGCCCTGCAGACCTGGGAGGGGGGAAACCGCGGGGGAGTAATACCCGGGCGGTCCGAAGAGGGTGGCATTGTTGGATGTGATCAAAATTACGCGATGAAAATGATTTTGCACAGAACAAATGGGTTCTGGACGCTGATCTACGAGTGGCATGCACGATACACTTCGCCACCCTTGATTCGCAGGATATCTACGTTTCAGCGCAGCTACGCGGATGATCCGGCTACCAACGGTACCAGGGTAGCGCCCATCCCACAGTCGCCCTCGCTTTGAATGCGTGCGTACGGCGCTGGAGCCATCTTCTATCCATCGGCCGCCTTTGCCCCCCCCTCCCCCCCCCCCCCCCCCCCCCCCCCCCCGTCGGCTTTTTCGTTCCGCGATGAATAGCTAAGCACAACTGTCACTAAACGACGCTCTAACCTCTTCTTCGATCTCTTCTACATCTCCGAACTGAATGACTGCGCAGAAGCGAGAATCCCCGGCACCACAGCCCACGCAACTGCAAATGCACTCCCCAAATTCCCCGACTTTCAAGTCGTACCGCCGTCGCAACGACCCGCATGCAAGCCCGCCGCCGCCTTCCCGAGAAAACCGCTCCTCCGAACACAGACGCCCTTCCGATGACGTGCGACCCTCCAGAGAGGGCTCCCCGAGTCGTCCAGTATCTCCACGCCGCACGCAACCGCAGCCCAACCTCCATCCAGACGATCTCAAACACTATCTGAACAGGAAACTTCGCTTTCTACACACGGATGAAAGGCACGTTGTTATTGCAATATGCACGGCCCATCTCAAAGGTCCTGCAAACCGTCGAAAGGAAGCAATCACAATAACACTGTCCCCTTTCGTACGGGAACCCGACACCTTTGTTGACAAGTTGTGGAAGTACTTGGAAACAGCACCACCAGATGAACCGCCACCAGCAGCTAGCAACCTGCAGAATGGACGGGAAGCACGTCGGCATTCGCCCCGTCCTCCTTCTCAAGCTTCCTTGTCAGACGGTAGATCGCGTCGTCGTCGCAGAGGAACCAAGTCAAACCGCTCCAGGTCTTCTTCAGCCTCCTCTCAAAGACGCTATACAGAATCCCGTGATCGAAAGAGACCGCACGACAGGCGTTCCAAGCGCCGCCGTAAACGCAGCGAGCGTGAACGGCGTCATGACCGTCGATATGACTATCATTCAGACTCCGACTATGACGAACGTGGTCGCCACTCACGTAAACGGCGCCGTAGGCATCGCTACTCCGATGAAGAGTCTGAAAGGGATAGAGACCGCCATCCTGCTGAAAGGGATTCTAGAAGATATGAAGCTGATCGTGATCCAGATGATAGACACCCTGAAGAACGAGATCGTTCTCCCCCGCGCTCTCGTCGCAGACCGGAACAGAGGTACTCTGAAGGACGAGACCGCAGTCCATATGGTCGTCCAGACAGTCGACACGCGGACGAACGTGAACGGGAACGTGAACTTGAACGTGATCGCACTCCTCCTCCTCATAGACGAGGAGACCGGCCTCGGGATTTACGCAACGAATTGTCGCGAAGAACGAAAGACGATGACAGAATAGCGCAACGTCGACATGGTGAAGCGTCGCGACACGCGTCTAATGTATCGCCTCCTCGAGGGACTCGTCGTCCGGCGTATGAGGACGAGGGCAGTCGTGATCACGAGCAGGGTGGACGGCGTGATGAGAGCGAGCATAAACCGAGCCCTGGTGGGCAGGGCTCGTCTGTGGACAGCAAGGGGAACGAGGCGTCGATGAAACTTCAGCATCTGCGTTCAAAGGCGCTTGCTAGCTTGAAGAAGACACCCTCTTTCAAATGAGCGAGTGTCTTTTCTAATGATACCAAAAAAATGAACTAACCCCACAAGATTGCTTGAATATTGCCACTCACTGGAAAACAGAGTTGAGTGCTTTTGTGATGATGATGATGATGATGATTTGAAGACGCTTTCTGAGAAGGTAAGTTACAAGGCGAAACTAACAACAACGCAGAAGCCAATGGATGGGCATGTGTTTGCTCTTGATAATAGTTGCGACGAACGACGACGAGTTAGATGTGATGGAGATAGCGTCTCTTTCCGTTCTTTTTCTTCCTCTTTTTGTGTTTTTTCCCTATTTTCCGCACGCTTTCTTGACGAGGAACTGGTAGTGGTGCGCATTTTGTTTTGTTTTCTTTTTTCCGAAGAGCTTGTGGAGCTGTGCGTTTTTACTGATGTGTTGAGATAGTTATCACAGAGGATTTGCCATGAAGGTTTCTATTGCTTTGGCGTCCATTCTCATTAGATCCCAAACTCCTCCGTCGGGATAATGAGCACCTAGGGATATGTACATTTGTTTCGCTCGGTGATTTGAGTTGTGGACGACCCATTCGACGTATGCGCAAGCGGTTTGAAAGGCGAGTTTAATGCAGTGAGCAAATAGTTTTCGACCGAGTCCTTTTCTTCGATGATGCTCTTGTACAAACACTTTTTTTTTTTGTTGGTTGTTACTTGTCAGCATGTGTGAGGGGGTGTTTTTGTGCAGCTTGTTTGGGGTGGTTTAGTTGTGCTTACAATCTTCTATGATGAGAGTTCGTCCTTTCCATGTGTCGTAGGCGTGGTAGGATACGACGAAGCCAACGGGAGTCCATTGGTTGTTGTTTTTATGTTCTGCAAAAGCTGAATAAAAGAGAGGGGGGGTTGTCTCGAAACCGTCGCGTGTTAGAGTTTGAACGGATGTCAACACTGCGTTTGACAGGTTCTGATATTGGGCGAGTTGCTGTACGAGTGGGTACAGTTGCTGCGCATCGGACGGATCGTTGCATGGTCGAATTCGATAGTGGGGCTGTTGGTGAGGTGGGCTGACTGTGGTGGCAGAGGACGACATTGGGAGGGGGGTGCGAAATTTGAAGGATGTGACAAGGATTATGGTGTGAATTGTGCGCGGAGGGTGACATGTGTTGGTTGTTTTGGGGGTGGAATTTGTTTGGTGGTAGCGGTAACCCTTTAACTCTTTGGTTTGCAAGTAAATATAGCGAGAGGCGGAGAGTGGTGGCAAACAACAGTCACTGTGGGGCTAGCGCAGCGTACAATGGCAAGGGGTACTGACGTGTCAAGCTGCACGCTGCGCGAAGAGCGCGTCGAAATGCGGCTCTCTCGCTCTCACCTGCCGATGCTGCGCGCTGGCTGCCAAGTCGACAGTGACGGCGCGCGCTGAAAGGTGGCCGTCGTGCGCCCATTGCCACCCGCTTGCACTTCTTGCACGCAGTGCAACGGCGCGTACATGCTTCATTACGTTGCATAAGCGCACAGCGCACGCAGCCCCCCCAAAAAAAAGCTCGCGACCGTCCCCCCCCACCACGCAGCCACCCGACACCGCCCTGCACAATTCCAACTTCACTCTTCAGCCGTTGTATGTACTGAAAGCACTTGCGCTACAAATCGAGACGTCTATTGCTGTCATGTCCTCGCTCGTTCACACCTCTTGTGCGTTACTTATCAAATTATATGCGGCGTTCTTCCAAAAAGCGCAACAGCGCAACCCACTCCCCACTCTCAGCCTACGCAATTGCCGTTTGTGCACACTCAAACATAACTCACACAACACATCGCGCTCCGTGCTCTTCAAGGGCGCAATTTGTTGCAACTGCCACAATGCATTCGACGTATAAATGTATACTCGATACGTTCTCTTCCTTCAACCTGCTTCTTACGCTAAATACATTACCATCGTCTCTCCCCATCCACCACCGCCTCCTCCCCTCCGCCATCCGTTGTTTATCATTTGCAACTTGCTATATCAACATCGCCTACCAACATGCAACGAACCGCACCCCCAACTCCCGTCCCCCCCACCGTCCAACCCGACAAGCATTACCCACACCATCAACAACATCAACCAAAGTACACAGCAATGCTTCCCCAACACCCCGATCAAACCCCTCCAGTAATCCTAATCGCGCATCCGCTACCAGCAACCTCCCATCCGTACATACCGCCACCGCCGCCCTTCCCAACATTCCAACGCACCGCAACGTCATCACTTCCGCCGCAAACGCTCGCTCTACCCACGCCGCCGCAGCCCATTCCGCCCCGCTTATCACATGCGCTCAAACCTTCCCCACCGCCGTTTACCGCCGATCAAATAATCGGCTGGGCCTCCTATCACGCCAAGTATGGATGCAACCTGCCGCACTGCCCCCGTAATCGCTCCTTACAAACTCCCTCCACGCACACAACCGCCACCGCTGAACAGCCCGCTTCAACGCCTCAACCCGAGGCAGCGCCGTTCGAGGCGAGCGACCTCTCCCTTCTCCACTACATTTTACACTCACTACCAACAGAGCAGTGTTCATCCACCGCTTCTCAAACCGCCATGTCGAATCAACTGGCAATGTGTTCTCAACAGCAGCAGCGGCAACGTCATCCACCGCACGATGATGACGCGAAGAGCGAGTCAAACAACTGTGGCAGCCGACACGCTGAAACAGCCACTCAATCAAGTGCCGCCTCTGAACAAGAGCACAGCTCTGTGTCGTTTCGCGTGCACGGACATGAACACACTTGCCAAGCGCTTATAGATGACGCTTTCAGCTGTGAAGTTGACGAAGATCTCATCCGACGTATTTTCTTTACTCCTTCCTTAGAAACGCACGACGTAACTCCGCCCAATACTTGAATAGGTATTCAGACTCACATTCACAACAGTTGCGCATTAATCTAAACATAAAAAACCCCGAAAAGATCTTTTTACATGACAACATGTATTGCAGTTGATATACGTTTAATCCACACGTTTTCCGAACACCAGCAGTGCTACACGCCGACTATCAGCAACGGCGCTTCCGGGTTTACTTGTCAGAAGTGTAACAAGTAAAAACCAACAAGACAGGCCTAACGAAAAGATGATCATCTCGTCAACAAGAAGCTGTCACTTTCCACCGGTTTGCGTTCACGGGCAACGAATCAAAAAGGGGCACAAGCTGTAAACAAACCAACAGCAAAGTTATTATAACTCCGTCACTCCACCCTCCCCCTCCGCCAAGCGCAACAAGCACAACGAAACGTGCGACCGCACGACTGACAGCTCCCGTGACTTGAGCCCAAACCGCAATCGCGTTCGAAGCATGCGTGATAAACAAGCCATTACATAGTCACTATGGACACTTGACGAATGTTACTCTCCAACACGCTGTGCTACGTTGACAGCGTAACATCACGTTGTGAAGGCTCACAAACCAGTACCTGTACCGTCAGTACACCATGTCAAGCGTCGCCCGCCGCTGCACTTCACTTAGGAACGAGACAGTGCCCGTGGCCGGTAATGTACCGCTGTACCTAGGAACGAGACAGAACAGCTGGCTTGTATCAGCAACATCACATGAGTTAGCTATGATGCACGCAACGCCGCCTCGCCAATCAAGCAACGTCATCCTGCAACCTGAAGAGCTGGCAAGCACAAAGTATTTGTCATCTCCTCTCCTGAAAAGAGAAAAAGCAAAAGCGTCAACATTTCCAACGGTACCGCTGGTATCCGTATAACCCTTTACTCATGGCAACTCCTACTAGATACAGCCAGTGTTAAGGCTATCGTATCGCCCTAAGGGCGCAGGGCTAAACTTTAGCCCTGCGCCGCTGTAGCCTACCGTGCACTTGATGCCGCTGTAAACCGAGAAAACATCGCTCGCTCCAAACAGGAGCAATGTGAGCCATCAGTTCACACGTGATGTGTGTGTGTGTCGTCCCACGCCGACGGCGAAGCAAAAGCAAAGGCAGCACAAAAATATAACAGAAAAATAAATAAAAAGCATATAAAAAAATAAAAGGAAAACGACATCGGAAGCACAAAATAGATCCGAATCGAAAAAAAAAAAAACGCACGCCATCAGCGTGCCGCCATCACACGAAGCGCAAGTTGGACCACCACACACACGCGGAGGCCCGCGGAGGCACCAACCAAACGCCATGCGTAGTTCCCACACACACACGAACCCCCGGCTCCGTTTCCTTTTTCCCCTCATCAAAATAAAAAAGTTTCAGCGCCTCAAAACGCCAAACCGTTAAAAAACGAATAAAAATGCCCACACGGTTTTTGGAGTATGAGAAGCGTCCCCCTCAAAGAAACTTGTTCCCCTTTCCCATTTGTGCGCAGCTGCAGCAAAGCGCTTCCACACATACTGATCGTCACATCACAAAAGCTCAGCATTCCACTTCAGAGCGAACGCTGTTTGCAAACTCCGTCAGAACGCCTCGAATTTCTCCCACAATGGCGTCAAAATCAGCCGTCTTTCTACTGGCAAGTAGTTTTGGTTTCCGGAACAACACCGTACACGGCGCTTCCCCATGTAACGAAATATCAAACGACAGTCGAGCGCCATCATAATTCACGCGTACAACAATCACAGCATGCGGTTCTCCAGTGCGCGTGGTAGCCGCCCTACTACGGAATCGTCGGAACGCCGGTGAACACTCCAACCGAGACAGAGCTGCAAGTAACGCAGTGAGAGTCATGGAAAACGACAACGGTACCAATACGCGTTGATCCTTTGCTGCGCGTTTGCGAAGTTGTTCACGATGATACACACCAGCAAGTCGAATGAGAATGGTTTCCGGACCAGCAGCCGGCAATATGTGCGCGCCGTACACAACAGCTCGAACGAGAGATTCATCCATTCCAGGAGGCGGCGTGAGTCGAGCCGGCTGTTGTACATTCAGCGGAGAACGCCACGGTGTAGGTGCCTCACGTCGCAACAAAGCGGATGCACTTCTGAACAAATGCGCAATCACATTTCGTTCAATGCTTGTGAACAGTTGCGAGAAGGCGCGAAAAGAGGCCACAGCCGCTGTGGCAGCGAGTGCATCGGCGTCTACAGCATCGCACAAGGCGTGCACGCAACGTTCAAATAAAGGCTCCAAGCGGTTGTGAGGTTGATATTCATTTTGTGCAAGCACGACGGCGCGACGAGGTTGGTTCCTGTTGTTGCCCTTTGAACGACACAGGCGTAAGGTTGGACGACGGGGTAGACGAATTCCAAGTAGGTGATCATCGTCCAAATCATCCAAATTGAGCACGGATGCGTGGCTGTAAGTACTAGCTGCGTCGTCGTCATCGTCGTCGTCAGATGCGTGGATCGGACCTGGAGGAAGGACAGGCACGTCCGGTAGATGACGACGAAGGGGCGGTGTAGCACGACGGTCCGGTCGAATGGAAACGCGGGGTGAGGAAGTAGTGGAACTTGAATCGGTTACCGAAGAGATTCGAGGCTTTCCGAGAGGGAGCGGAGGTTGGTCATCATCGGAGTGAAGCGACGAAGGCGGTCGGTTTGAGTGCATGGAAGGCGGTGCATCGGACATGTCGTTCGGGGAGGTTGGTGAGTACGGAGTTACGGGCGAAGGAGGGCATACATCTGCGCCTGTTATGGAGCGGATGGTGGGAATGGTGGAGAGTGCGGGGACTCGCGGGATGGGTGGTCTGACTGTGAGAGCGCCCATGTTGATGGACGCGAGACGGGGTGGGAAAAAGGTGGGGGCTAGCTGGAAGCGGAGCAAACGTTTCACGGGGGTTGAGCGGCGGCGTGTGAGTGACGAACCGCGCGCAGATGAAGAGAGCGGGGTGAGAAGATAAGTGCAGCAATGTGATGGGGGGGGTGGTAGTTTGAGGGGGAGGGGAAGGGAAGGAGGGGGATTGCGTTGTAGTTGGGGATGTGGCTGGGGATAGGTGTTGTGGTTTGTGGTGCGGGGGGCTGGTGGGGGCGGGGTGTGTGCGCAGGTGATGACTTGGAGGAGGAGGAGGGGGGTGGTGTGGGGGCGCGAAGTCTCGAGAAGGGCTCTCTTTAAGCTGGCGGCTGTGGGATGGCGGCGTGTGAGCGGCGAAAGGCGGGCGCTCAAAGCTTGCGTTTGCGAGCGGCAATTGCCAAAGCACATGGCGCTCGACTGACACACTTCCACGGCGCGTATGGCGGCGCGCGCCGCGCACGTGCACGAGGCGGAATGCGCCGCTTGCTGCGCGACAGGTGGAAGCGCTGTGCGACGTGTACGGCGACAGCGCGCTCTGTCGCGGAGTGCGACGGATGAGCGTTTGCGCTCGACAGGCGTGGCGACAAGTCAGTGCGCTGCGGGGGGACGGAGGCTGACGTACTTGTTGTGGCAGTTACGGGTGCGGCGCGTTTTGCGGGAGTGGAGAGCGCCCCCTTTTTGGATGCACTTGCTTGTGCGCCAATTGGCGTCGTTTGGCGGCGGGTTTCGGTACGTACTGCTGAAAAGCGTCCCGACGGGCGACGCGATGGGTTCGGCTTGGCAGCGTGGCCAGCGAATGGCACACTGTGAGTGGCGTTAGCGCCGCTTCTCATCATGAATCTCATGCACGCCGTGTACAGTAGTGTTGGCGCTCTTGTACAGTGCGCGAGTTCAAACGCAGTTGCGACGCGTGCGCGATGACGCGTGGTTGTATTTTTTTGGGCGCCAAGTGGCGTTTGGGCGCGCGGAGCGTGAAACTGCGCTCATGTGCGCCAGTGCGTGTGGAGGCGGCGGCTCCTTTTTCTGCGCGCGCGAAGGCGGCGTCGACAGACGGCGCTGAACAACGGCGGCCGCGTTGTACGTGGCGGCGTTGGCGATGCGCCCCGCTTTGCAGGTGGATACATATGTTGGGGGCGGCGCGCTTGCGTAAGTTGGTGTCGTCGCGCTTGCCTCGCTCGCTCCATTGTGTGAGCGCCGCACCCCCTTTGCACGTGCGACAGCACGTCGTCTCGAGACAGCGCACGCGCCCATGCAACCACCCGTTCCGTTCCGTCTTGCGCCGCCGTTCTCAGCCGCGGAGACGCCTAAACGGCGCCTGCATTTGGCATCTCTGGCAGCAACCACCATCGCCAATTCAGCTGTGTGCGCCTTTGTCTCATTTGCTGTATTCGACGCCCCACGTCGGACTTTGCATTTCTGCTTCATTGCTTTTCAACCCCAACCCTATCTACTGTAGCTGTAGCTACCTTCATTCCCACCCATATGGCGCACAACAACCGTGCGCCATTCGCAGCACTCCACGTACCGCTCTTTCATCGTTTCTCATCCTCTCTGCCGTACACAACTCCCTCCATTCGCCGCTGACGCCCACCGCTTCCCCTCTCAAGTGCATGTCACCTCCCTCCCCCTACAAACGCAACGTCCAAAGCGACAACCAAGCCAAAAATCAAAATATCTCAACGCTGCGCTGTCGCGCGTGCGGCACGTCTAAAGTGCTTCCGTTTCGAAACCGTTTTGTGCGTTATATTCCACGCATGCTTCATATTTTCTCCCCGTCTTGTCCCCCGCCTCCGCCCTCCCTCCTCGTAGTAATGCCTCGTCCCGTACGTGCAGCACATGTCCCGCTACAGCTGCATCTCTCAAGTCCTTTCCGAAACTCAATCACGTCACCTGCACCCCTTTTGAATCCTTACTCACCATCATCATCACGTACAACCCCGTATGCCACATCACCTCCAACAACATCACCATGCAACCATTGCAATGCATTCCACACCCAATCTCGTCCCCCAAACCCGCCCAAATCCCACCACTTTCGCACCCACAGAACAACCACACCTATTGCTTCCACAGCTCATTTATCAACCTTACTGTAACACCGCTCTCATCATGCTCTATGTACTTTCCACTCTCCTTTGACCCCACGCCTTTCATCTCACCTCTTTAGCTCTTCAAATATCTTCTCATCTGCTCACAAACTCTTTATACCATGCTCTTACAAATCGTATCTTCTCCATCCACCCTCATGAATGGCTGCACACACATGTCCCGCCTACTATTTTCATCCCCTCCCTCTACGCACTTTCGTACAAACCAAAAACACTATAAGCACCGGCAACCATGCCAACACTTTCCACCCATGTCAACCGCTGTAATCGCCACCACGCCCGTCTTCATAGCTCACCGCACGGAAGCATCCACTCTTCAGCACCTGTATCTTGCAACTTCTCTCGTTTTAAAACCCCTTGCTTGTTGTCTTTCGTTTGTCGACACACGGGTATGAGCAGTTGTCGATCACTGCCTGCGTTCCCCGCCCAAACATTTCGCCACCGCATCTTTCAATAGCTTTGGGTCTTCTGTTTGTTCTCCGCTCTCGAGTTTGCGCTGTTATCCGTGCAATCTTTTTATAACGCCGTTCGTTTAATCAGCATTCAACCTTGGGAGCCACACGTCCCAATCATGGCTCCTAATCTTGTCCTCCCCGCTTTCCTTTTCCTCATGCCATTCCCAGATCGAGACCGAGTCTCGTTTCTCACTTTCAACGTACTCGTCAACTTGCGTCTCGGAACTGCGCATCCCTCATCATAATATGTTTCGACCCTTTGTCCCACAGATGACAGTGCGCCAGCCACTTCGTCATTGTTCGCCATACGAATTATGCATCCTTAGACCCACGGAGAGCCTTCTACTGTTCGTGAGTTTTAATACATGTCGCAGTGCCACATCTCACGCACATATTGCTGTTGGCGGAACCCGATTCAACATTCTGTTGCATCACACTTCGACATGTTCGATCACCAGTTTGTGTACGAAATATCTAACTAATCATCTGCGCACTGTAAACGTCAACCCCCATTCCGTTGTGCAGTTGGATGGCACAATTCCGGCAACTCTGATAGCTTGGAACAGAGAGAGGCCCGGAAAGCGCGTAACACTGTTGCTGAGTCGTGCTCCTCTTTTTTTTTTTGACATACGATTGTTCACCAACGCGGCCAGCATTTGCGGTACCCTGTAGTGTTTGATTGCTTCTTCTGTGCCAGTTGCGCTCGATGCAATCGTTTCTGTGCCAGTTAGTTTTACGGAGTTTCTTGGAAACAGGGACGCCGGTGATTACTATTACTTGTACGTGTGGGACAGTGCTGATGCTTTTCAGCACGGACACCAGTCGCATACCCTACATATATGAGTCATTTACCACTTTTTGTGAACGATTGCTGGTTTGGCAATTGCAGCACTTATGCAAACGTCAGGCAACGAATAGGCTCATTGCTGTGGAAAACTTAGGAGTGCAATAGACTTGCGAACGCTGTCGGCAAGGCTGTGAACCACCATCAAGCAAGATGTTTGTGAACAGCCAACTGTTCCCGTTCGTAAAGCTCATCGGTTCCGCCATCCCCAAGCAGTATCAAGAGAAGAAAAAGTGGCCATGGCGGCTCGGCATTGTTGTGTTCACATGTTTATACTTGTTTCACTTCACGCTTTCCATCCTAAGCGAAGCGAGCCCTTACCCTCAAAGCGGTGAAAACTTCACAGGTAGATGGTTCCGACCTCGAGACATCGTGGCAGAGAATGGAACTTGCGCCAAGCTGCGCTATGAGCGCATCAATTCGCTCCAGAATTCATCAAACAATTTCATCCCTTATCTGTGCTACAATCACAACAACAAATTCATAACGATGCTTGGAATGAGTCTAAAGCGATTCGACAAGTCGCAGCTGGCGTTCTTCATAAACGGTTACGAAATGGATAAGTACACGCTGCACGACGGGCAAGCAGCGTTTGCTTTCAACGCACGGGTACGATCTGAATGGCTGAGAAAGGGGCGAAACCAAATTCTAAGCTATACCGTACACGGCTGCTCGTACCACATGGAGTGCACCAACTACTTTGAACGGCGAAGAGAGGAGTTTAACATGTGTGTTTACACGATGAGAAGCGTTGCTGAGGTGAAACCGTTCTTGGATTTCTACTCCAGCTTTGTGGATCGCATATTCATATACAACACAAACCCAAAACACTCTTTGTGGTTCAAACGTTTAAACAAGGAAGCGCACAAATATCGGGCGGTAGGGTGGTACTTGAAAGGGATGCGCGATGCAAAGATTTCCAAACGTGTGTACCATCGACTGATAACTCACAGAGTGGGCAATTCTCGCAACTATCCGCGCGACTTGCAGAAAATGCAAACAAACGACTGTATGTATCGTAACCGAGACACAGACATGTTGCTGATGGTAGATGACGACGAATACTTGAACTACCACAACCGAACGTTTTACAGGCTTTTATATGGGGCGCTGAAGTATCAAGTGGATGATATTCTGTTCAAGAGAAACTTCTGTAACTCGACGGTGGGCGTTGTGGATGAGGCGAATGTGGACCAAAAGCCGATGTTTAGATGTGAGGAGTCGAGGAAGAAACGGTTGGAGAAAGGTATTGTACTACCGAAGAATTGCCCGTTGTATGAAATTCATAGATGTGTGACGAAGAAGTCTTACTTTATAAGAGGGAAAAACATTTATGCAGCGCATAAAGCGTATCCTGCAGTGCGCAAGGAGGTGCGCGAACGGATGAAACGGGAACGATTGTAAAACAAAAGGGCATTCTGAGAAGATGAAGACAATTATGGGTAGTGTAGTTTCACAAACAATGCGAGGGGTAAATACGGAACGTTTATGGTTGTGTGCTTGTTAAGGAAGATGTACGAAGACAGTGCAGAAATGGACGCAAAAGTGCACAGACGGTGGACAGGTGGGGCGTTGAAGGATGGTGCATGAGAAAAGACAAGTAACCCTTTAGCACAAGTGTGTGTTGCGGAAATGACAGCCTCCAGTTGTGGAAGCCGAGCTGTAGATACTACGAAGGATACGGTTGGCAGCTGGTGACTCGAAACAGAGAAGGCTACACGCAACCCCCACAGGCTGGGCGCCGCCTCCACTGGTGGGAGCGCACTACCACCGTTAGTAGACAGGATATCGCTGTGCACATTGTTGATGAGGGCCGTTCCAAACCAGCGTTCCAGAGTTTTGACAGTACCGTTGGTATGTACATGCAGTACAAGCGTACATGCGTACATGCGTAGTCGAGTGATCTCACCGAAAAGAGCGGACACGTGGCGCGGCGCATCGCCCAACGCCAACTTGGAATCGAAACGAGTGCGTGCAGACTCTGCAGAGCACGACACGACGGATGGCAGCACATCCGAGCGCAGCCAGCACACCCGAGCGCAGCCAGCACACACCGCTCCAACGGCGGACGGGCACGACCTGCAGCGCGCGCCTCCGTTGCCAACGGCGCTTAAAAGGCGCATCATGGGCGCCTTCATGCCAGCCCCGAACAGCAACCGTTGTACATCGTGCCCGCAGTCGAAACGAAACCATCACCTGAACCGAAAGCGGAGTGCCCCCTGTCGCTGAGCTCACCGTGTGCGAACGCCTCCCCGCTCTGAGAAGAAACAACCTTCGCAGGCACCTCATGCACACGGCTTGTTTCGCGGCGAGTTTGCCCACACGGAGCGCGCTCACAACAGCTACAGCAACGCAACCATCGCCAAACAGCTGTCCAAAGCAGTTGTGGCGCCCCAAGCTGCAAGGCGCGCAACGAAGGGCGTACCAAGCGTTTCTGCAGCAAAACGGCGCTCACATGCACGTGGCGCCGGTACACGAGACAGCTCAAGGAAACCTCTTCTGCGCGTGGAGCGAGCGCATCGCAATCAAGATGAGAGTTGTTCAAGACTACCGCAACTTTCTGCAATCGCAACAAGTGGATACGCAACTACAACTGCTAACAACACCGGTATACATAACAGCCGATAACAAGCTAATATGCGACTATCCACGTCGCGCATAGTACACACTCCCCGAGCAATTTACACAATAAAAACAGCAGCGCATTCAAGTGAGCAAATCGGCTAATCGATCCACCACAGCTACAACGAACGGAGGCGTCTTCTGCGCAATAGGTACAACCACGTCAACAACCTGCTCAAACAACGACGGATGACCCGGTTCCACAGTCTCTCTCAAAAGACATAACAGAAACCCCAGCGCGGCTGCACGTCCATTCAACGCCTCCACACTAGTCCAAAACTGACTCACTCGTTTCGAAGCGCCCTTTCCAACCGAACGCGCCTCCTTTCCACCGTCAGCATCGTTCACAAACGCAACAGCCGCGCTCACCCCCGCAGGCTGCACGCGTTTCGCTTCCGCGCCCGCCCCACCCGCGGCGCCACGACCCGCGTTACTCGCGGCGCGAGCAATCGTAGCAGCCAGCAAATTGCGTCGCTGCAGCGCGCTAAGTTGCTCATACTGTCTGGCCAGTTTCTCGCAGCCCAAGTCGGCATCAGCCTTGAGCAAGTCCGGCGGCGGCAACTGCCCCACTGCGGCGCGCGCATGGGCGCGCCTTCCGGCGCGTTGTCTGCGGCTTTCCAGCGCGCGTCTCGCCAGCAGCACGGCGGCGGCGGTTGCGGCTGCGGCCGCGGCCGCGGCGGCCACGAGCAGGGAGGGGGGCGGAAGCGCGAATGCGGGGTTCTCCGCGCGCAGGCGCCGTCGCGGAGAGCGGCGCGATGAAACGGCTCTAGTCTGAAGGGGGTGCATGAGGGTCGCCTCGACGAAGATGCCGCCTCGCCCCGCGCCGCTTCTGCCGCGCAAGCGAGGAGGCCAGTTTTGGCCGCCCCCGCGCACGCCTGCAGCCGCGATACAGCAGCGCCACGTGTCACACGTGGCGCCGCGGGGCGGCGGCTTGGACGCGTTGTGTGGACGGCGGCGAGGGCGCACGGATGACGGGGAAACGCAGCCGTGTGTAAGCGCGGTGGAGATTTACAGCGTGACAAAAATGAAGGCGCTGACGCTGCTGCTGACATTCAACAACGACAGCAGCGCGCACCGCGGCGTCAAGCGAACGCACAGCCCCCGCCGTCGTTGTGAGGACGCGTCGCGCAATGACTTCCGCACCGGTCGTAGTCGTCGCGCCGCTGGCGCTGCTGTCCTTCCCCGCGCTGTGTCAAGCGCTTCCCCTTCTCTCGCACCCTTCCTCACCCCCCCATCCCCTTAACCTGCTTCTAATTTGCTCCGTCTTTCTTCTCATAGCCTCCTTGGTCAAGTCGTTGTCGCTCGTTCCAACCTCATTCTTTCTCCATGTCGACCGACTCGTCGCCCTCCTCTGTCTGCTCACAATGTCCACCTTCTTCCTTCACAGAATTTCCCACCTCGCCACGCTGGGACACATATCGCTTACCCGCTTCTTCCAATTCTTTCTTGCAGGCGGCATATGCGCCTTTCTCACCCACGCCGCATGCACTCCTATAGACGTCGTCAAGACCCGCATCCAGACAATGCCCGGACGCTACTCGGGTATGACTGATGGTTTTACAAAAATAGTTGCAGAAGAAGGTGCAGCAACACTTCTCAAGGGGCTAGCCGCTACTGCAGGTGGTTATTTTCTACACGGAGCCTTCAAGTATTCATTTTATGAGCTTTTCAAGCTGCTCTTCTCCGCTGATGTGCAACAGGCTGTCAAGCCGCCGCTTTCTGTCGCCGCTATTTCAGGCTTTTTCGCAGAGTGCATTGCTTGTATCTTGCTTTGTCCTATGGAAGCTATTCGCATCCGTTCCGTATCCGACGCCTCTTTCCCCGCTGCTGTCATACCGGGCCTGTCGCTTCTGCTCAAGGCGGAGGGTTTGCACGGCTGGTATAAGGGTTTACCTGCCATGTTACTAAAGCAGGTTCCCTACACCGTCGGCCAGTTTGCTTCTTTTGAACTTTCAGTCAACCTTGTCAAGCGTCTTGTGGAAGCTTATTTGGGCGCCCAAACCGGCTCTTCTGCGGTGGCTAGTATTTCTTCCTTCGCTGGTTTGCTTGCCGGTATCACCGCCGCCGTCATTTCGCACCCGGGCGATACCATTTTGTCCCGCATCAATCAACAGGAAAGCGAAGGTTCGGCCGTTCAACAAATCGTTAAAGTGGCGCGTGCAGCTGGGTTTTGGGGCTTGTTTACAGGCCTTCTGCCACGTCTTGTGCAGGTTAGCTGCATGATTGGCGGTCAATTCTTGATCTATGATTCGATCAAGTTGTGGTGTGGTATTGTTCCGGCTGCTGCTTTACCGGCTGACCCGCTTCCGGCCGTCGCTAAGGCTGGCCCTTCTGATGTTGGTAAGGATAGATGAAGCTCACGCTTTATTTTTGGCAATCCACCCTTTCTTCACACCCATTTTGTTTGTTTTGTGTTTTGACTGTGACGCGAACACCTTGTCCATTGTTTCAGTGTGACGAGGTGCTTTCCGTCTGTTGTTCGTACTCCTTGGCACACAACTTGTTTCCTTGTTGCGCAATCTGTTTTTTGTGTTACTTTGTTGAGCGTTGCTGTGGTCGAATCTTCTTCTTCCCCAGGTTTTGTCCTACTATCCTTGGCTTTTACGAGATCTATGTACATTCATCTAAACCTTCATAATGTGAAAAGGAGTACATAAATGTGTGCTCCCAATCTTTTGCATCGCGGATCAACAACGCTCAACTCCCGCACGTCGGCTGAATTTTTTTTTTTGCCAAAGAAAGGCCCCATATATAACGCTACGTATAATACCTTGGAACTTGACAAAGGTAGTTGAGTGATATCAAGGAACGCAAGTAAAGCATGAACAGCTGGGTGGATACCACTGTAGTTAGCTTCTAATCAACCACAGCACTACTCGCTTATCAGTATCGAAGGATGTTGCCCACCGTAGGTGGGGTAGAAGGACAAAACTGCTACGCAATACGGATTCTGCCCTCAGTAAAGAGGCCTACCGGCACCTCAGGTTACCTCTTGAAATTGAAAATCATCCTCCCCAGGATAGGTTTCTAACACTCGGTCGTAGCCAGCAACTTCCATTGAGAGTTCACTATTCCCGAACATAACAAGGCGAAGAGCATTCAAAGCCCGCGGAATAAAGAAAAACGAGTGCAGGATCTTGTCTGGGAAACACTTTTGAAACTGTTAGCTTTCTTAGAGAGAACCTCGAACACTAAGATTCTTTACCTCCTTTTCTAGCTACATCGCATTGTAGGGAGACAGAGACCAGCACCCCTAAGTAGGAAGAGTTGGAGTGCTCTGCAAGATGAACATCCTACCTCCATGGCCAGGATTAGTGTCCAGTCTTGGCCAGGTTGAGCTTGGTTTTGAGCACGAGACAGAAGGATGACCAGCCTGTGTACAGGTGAAGCACCGGAGTAGTTCAATACGACATTGTACCGTTTTTCACGGAGCAGTGGAAAAGCAATATCATGTTACCTTCTCATGATGATCATCCTGATGTTCCACAGTCAGATGATGTGCTTGATGATGTGCTATACAGCAATTTGTTCATATAACACTGTTGTATGTCCACAGTTGTTAAGTCCTCTCTTTCTGAAGACGTAGAGATCTATCTTTAGTGAGATATCCCTTTGTAGTTGCGTCTGAAAGCAAGGTGTCTGTTCTGGTCATTGCCTATTAATCTCTCTGATTTCTTTCTTAAAGGTTTTCTTCAAAGCCACCAGCATGCCTGGATTTGTAGTGTGCAGATCTCTACGCAACTATTTGACATCTGTTCAGTGTTCTTTTTGCAATCACAGAGCGTTCGTTACACATTTCAAAGGTATGATGCAACGTCGTAGAAAATGCTTAAAGGCATAGAGAGCATCTGAGCAAGCAATACGTCATTCCTCTCTTGCGGGCTCCCGATAATGAAGAAGTTATGTATACGAAGAAAACTTCGAACTATGGAGTCTATCGTTGAGCGAGGAATATGTCTCCTCGTTTCCTTGCATAGGAAACCACTTTCAAACTGCGGTTTCTTTGCTAAAATGAAGAGGATGCTCGGCCCTGACCGTTTAATCCGGACAAGGCAGCTTCTTCTTCTTCTTCTTCTTTATTGTGGGTTCAGCATGCCTGATTACGGCTCGCTGATAGTGGTTTCTCATTTGAAAAGCTTCTCTCTCCTCAAGAAAGCTAACAACTTTTGTGGCCACTGGCGGACTATCTCCGCTAAAGTCTTACCCCTTCTTTCTGCAGGAGCAGGGGGCTCGCGTCTTCTAGATTCCGTCCGCTTGGCGCAACGCAGCACAAAATGTTCCACATCATTGGTAGCGTGTATGTTGCAGTCGCACTGTGACGGCTTTCTTTCTGTGTAGGTAGCAACTGGATGAAGCTTCGGAGTGTGACCTACGTAGATTTGCGACAGCGTAACTTCTGCTTTTCGAAACGATATGATGTCCGCTAGTTGTCCTGGGACATCACTGATGAAGGGTTTTGCTTTCGAAGCCGCCATGATTGTTGTTTTAGCGTCCTCAAAGTAGATCGGGACTTTGATTTGATCTTTCAAGGAAGTGCTTAAGCCTTGCTTTGCAAGGGTATCCACCCGTTCATTTTGCGGAAGACCGCAATGACCGGGTATCCAAAAGACATCGATGGAACAGTGTTACAAGGCAGCTCATAACAGCCGAGAAGTTTCTGTCTTTTTTGGCAGTAGAATAAAGGGATGGCTTCATATTATAAAGCGCACCTCTAAACTCCTTTTAAGTACCGGTATGGAACGAGAGGCCGTGGTTCAAATGCATGCGGACACAGCGGAACCTGTGGAGAGCTTGTACTAAGCCCATTTGCGTCAATCTCAATTGATTCCGCTCTACACGATGCTATCGACATGTCTCGTTTCCATACTTTCTACCAAGTCGACAGCAGGAAGGAACTTGAGAGGTGTATCCTTCATATGGTTGTTGTTGTTTGTGGGGGACGAAACTCAATTCTGATTTCGAAGTACCAACTCTTTAAGAAGCTTGTCTCTGCCGCGAAGGCCAACTTTTCCAGGCAGATCCAGTTGCGGATCCATTTTGCCTGCTCCTGATTCACATCAGTAGGAAGGTCGGCAAACCGCAGCTGTCGTATTAATGCGTTGTGCCCAAAGTGAGGACCACTAGCAGTTCCCACGTGATCCCTCAGCGCAGTACTATACAGCAAAAGGCGACTTGGCATCATCGCTCCAGGGATGAGCTACGACAGCTTCAATTTCAACTGGCTTCGCTTTGATGACTTTAATGACATCCCGGGTCCTTCACATGGAACTTCACTTGGAAAATCAACACCACTTGTAGCATTATCCTTGCGAGCTCATATTCTTATCGAAATCTGGTAAATAGAGTTATTAAAGACCGCGCATCCACAAACAAAGAAGAAAACAAGCTGTCGCTCGTACACACAGAAGGCAAACCATTTGTGCGGGAATCACATTCCCCAACCTTTTCCCCGGAGACAAGCACGTTGCAAAGAAATGACAACTTGTCGGAATCAAGGATGGGATATCTACCTAACCTCAAAGCTGACTAAGAAAGTACACTGTATGACGTATGTTTGATCTGACAATAAAAGGAAACCCGGAGTTGGTGGCCGTCACGTCCAGAGTTCAGACTCTTTCGACAAGCACAATCCGATCATCAGCTATGTTTCAAGCGTTGATTGTTCTCTCAACGCCATGTCTTCTCGTCAGTTGTCTGTAGTCGAAAGCGTCTTCTTCGTTGACAGATTAAGAGCAGAACGTACAGTCAATGCCTTAATAAGGGCAGATTCAGGGCATAAGCTGGTTCGCCTTCATTAGGTGTGCCCGTCTTTTTTCGTGTCTAGTGAGGGAAGCGAAATGGTCTAGCGGCTGGATATCCGCCAGAGACCGACGACATTCCGACAACAACAACAACAAGATATCCTGATTCCAATTCTTTCGGAATTAGATAGGAGAGAGAGAGAGAGAGAGAGGGAGAGAGAGGGAGAGGGAGAGAGGGAGAGGGAGAGAAGGAGAGGGAGAGAGGGAGAGGGAGAGAGGGAGAGGTTGATAGGGGAACGGCGTACAAAAACGTATATAAACTATCGGTACGGCGAGGGCTACGAGATGAATGTAAACCTGAGCTATAGCTTGGTACCCCAGCATTTTCCGGTTTCACTACATTCATTGTGGTAGACTCCACCCTCATGACGAAACAGCAACAAGCTTTGGTTTTGTAAAGCTCACAATAAACTCTGTTCCTCTCCACCAACCTGCTCTCCGTCTTTTTGTACAACATGAAACGCAGTTGAAATCCTCTTGTAGTTCAAAATTGCGTAGCACACGGCACTGAGTTCCACCACACCAAACACAGGCGTCAAAACAAGCTGCGAGTAAAACAGAACCAAATACCGAACCAACCCAACCGCCCAAACCGAAAAAGTAACCATAAAGCCAAGCACATAACTCCACATAGAGATTGCAGACATCATTGGAAGCAACTCATGGTAATAAACGCGTTTCCACCAAGTGCTGCTCGTATCACCACCAAACAAAATCGCCACTATGAGAGACACATAAGTCAGCGGCATCATTGACCACAACAGTGTGAGTGACCCCATGAGTAGTCGCAGGTGAATCGGAATTCGAGAGCTGCTTATCACGCGTACACCGCCGACAAGCCATCTCGAGCGCTGCTTGACAAAGTCCTGTATTGTGAAGGGACTCTGCTCAAACATGAGTGCGTCAATCCATCGAAAACGAACATTCGCAGAACGTGCGAGCATGGCAAAGAAAGCGTCTTCGGCAATGCTCCCATCCACACCATGGTCGAACGTAATTGCTTGTTCCACACAGTTGGCAGCTACTACAAACGAGCCATGCATTCCCACCCATGCCTCCCTGCATTCAAACTGTATTCTGTACCTTCCGCAATCGTCAGAGACGCGATTGGAGTCAGCCAAAGTGGTAACCCAGTTGCCAGAGGTGGATGACACTAAGTCGGTCATGGCTCGTCCATATACGATTGGACCCTGTCCTATACACGGCCACTGTTGCGTTTTGGTCACATGCGTTTTATAGCTCTCCGTACCGCAATGATAAAAAATAGCGCGCACAGTATCAACGTCAAAGGAAGTTTCTTCATCCAAATGCACAATCCAGTCACGTGCACGCGCATCAGATGCTAATATGGCATAGTTGAGAGCTCGAGCCTTGTACATAGCACCATTCGGTGGGTGATATTGATCAGGAACGACAATTTCTTTCACAGACACATCATTAACCTGTTCAGCAAGATCCAGACTGTTGTCAGTAACAACTTCGATCGCCCACATATGTCTCGGGAGTCTACTCTCAAGCATCACATGCACAGCTCGTCTGGTATTGGTCGCTACGAGACGTGGGTTTGTTCCTCGCGTGACATATCGTATAAAGATAACAAAATCAGTATCTAGAGGTTGCTTGGATCCTGTATTCTTCTCGTTTGTCGTGTGAAGCAGTTCACTTTCGGTGGGTTCCACAAGATTAGCTTCTTCATCGGGTGCTGTGAGCATCTGAGATATAGTTGGAAGGGCTTTCCAAATCGATCTTGGAAAGGTAAAGTGGCCAATCAAGTTAATTAGCATGGGGGGCACAATGAATAGTGAAACAACACGACACACTTGAACCAAAAGAATGACAATCGGATATGTCAACAACATGTCAATCACGCTATTCTCAGATTTAGCATCATCCACGCACTCGTAGATGAAATTGGGCAGGAAACACAAAAGCGAGCGCGGAGTTTTCACAAGTTGAAAGGTGATGGGCTGTGAAAAATGGTACACCAAGATCAAAAACGTACATGCGAATGCATAATACAAGATCAACCGAACGATTCTCTGAGTAGAAGATAATTGGCGACGAGGGGGATTATGATATCCGTAGCCATGCAAGAGCGCGAGTAAAGGTGGGAGCAGTTGGTCATCGGCAAGCACTGCGACTCGATTACAAGCAGCGTGAGCCAATGACGCCAGCGGGGCAAATACCAGATGGCATGCAATCCAGGATGCTAGGAGAAGAACAGTGAAAAACAAGAAGATATTAACCCCTTCTTCGAAAAGCAAAGAGGTAGAAAAGGCGCGTACAACAGCTAGTTGAACAGTTGTAGAAGGAGCAGTTCCAACGGGTAGCGGCGAAAACAAGCCTTGTGCCCCATACAGTCGGGGAGATTCATGAGATTCGTAACAAAGAAACGCAAATGACACACGAGAGGGTGTACAAAGCGTGTGCGAGAGGAGTCGATACAGGGGCAGAGCTAGCAGAAAAGCGGCGTAAAACAAGCGATTGATGGCGCGAACGAGATTGGAGGCGGATGCATCAGGATGTCGATTGGCGCTCGCAAAGGGCGGGGGAATAAAACAGGCGTCTACTAGCAGGGCCAATAGTGGTACAAGCAAAGCGGTGAAACTTAGCGCGCGCACAAACGGTGGCAGATTAGAAGAAGCGAGAACAGTTGAGAGGGCAGTAAGCAATGCGACAGGTAGAATGACTCTCGCGAATGCATAGCTGCTCCGGGGACGTGATGGCACGCCGGCTGTATGCCATAATGAGAGCAAGACGCCCGCCATAAATGTAGGTACGTGTGTGAGAAAAGGAACATAAGCTAGCAAATCAGGGACGAAAGCGCGACGGTATACAGGTAGATTTGTGATCCAAAGCGCCTGCAACACGAGCACGAAAAGAAGCACAGCGGCGACGTAAAGGATTTGCGGGCGGTTTCGAGGGTGCGGGACGGGGAGAAGGGCGTGCAAAGTGGGGAAGAGAAGAGTACAAAACGCTAGAGATGGCAGCAAAGACTGCGCTGGGAACGGGGCATCGGATGGGGGAAATGCAAAGTTTGACGGAAGAAAGGGGGAAAGGGCGACAAGCTCGGCGAACAGCGCGGGTAGAGATGTGGAACTCGCGAAACAAAGCGCGTGTATGACGGTGCATAGCATGTATGGCGGCCATATTTGCAGCAGACGACGGAGGGAGAGCAGCGGGGATGGGCGGAATGGATGGGCGTGGGCGAGAAAGTATCCTTCTAGAAAGACTTGCAAGGCGATGTGAAGGGGAGCGGGGGCGCGAAGGCCGTTGAGCAAGACGAGGGGCGGGGAGGATGAAGCCGGTAGGACGGCTAGTAGCAGATGAACGCCGCTGACAATGCGCAGAAGCAGCAAAAGCGGCTGCGCGGAGGGCGACGGCTTCGCCGCCATGGACATCATGGCTGTGCCGACGGCAAAGAGGGCGGTGCGGTGAGAAGAGTGGCGGATGCATTGCGCATCGCATGTAGGCGTTGGTGAGAGGTCAAGGCGCCACGTGTAGGGCTGTGGGAGGTAACCCTTTATGACTCCGTCAACGGCTCGCCGTGGGGCTGGCACGAGCGCCGTGACGTGGCAGTGTTTCGCTTGATTCACGGTCGACAGCCCAAAAAATGCATGTCGCGTGTCTGTTCGCATCGCACTGGACTGTGCCGCTTCATCTCAAAACATTTCAAAAATGGTGAAACGAATCGAACTGCAAGGAATGAAAGCGGTGAGATTCGAACTCACGCCCCGGAGGACTAGTGCCTTAAACTAGCGCCTTAGACCACTCGGCCACGCTTCCTGCACGCTCTATTGACAGCTCGTGCAAGACAACCAAACCGCATTGTATTTATCGCACTTGAGCGATAACAATGGCAGTCGGCTTGCTAATGAATCTCCGCCGTAGGCCGTCATACAGACGCTCCCATGCAACATACCGCCCAACAAATCGCGCAGCGCAATGTCAGTCTCGCATTCGGAATCGGAGCTGGAGCTGGAGCCCCTGCCCGCAGCCGCGCACCTGCTCCCGCGTCCAGTCTTCGATTACTTTGCCGGAGCCGCCGCCAACGAGGAGACCTATCGCGCAAACATCCGTGCTTTTCGTCGCTATCACTTCCTTCCAAGATGTCTACGACCAGTCGCCTCCATCGATTCCACCACCACAGTTCCCCCGCTCCCCACTCTGTCCGCCCCGCTCCTCGTCGCCCCCATGGCCATGCAATGCATGGCCCATCCCGACGGTGAGCTCGCCGTCGCCCGCGCCGCCCGTGCTGAGCGCCTTGCATACGTCGCTTCCACCTTTGCCACAACCTCACTTGAGGACATTGCTGCCACCGATGTACCGCGTCTCTTCCAGCTTTACTGCTTTTCTGACCGTTCCATTACGCGCGACCTCATTCATCGAGCCGCTCGTGCACGCTACTCGGCTGTCGTTGTCACCGTAGATGCCCCGCGCTTCGGACGTCGACTTCGGGACGAACGAAACGCGTTTCAGTTACCTCCACATCTTTCCTTTGTAAACTTCGCTCACCTCCCATCACAGCACGAGAAAACAACCATGCACGCCCTGTCCTGTCGTATTGATCAGCGCATCACCTTTGATGACATTCGTCACTATGTAAAGCTATCTCCGATACCAATCTGGGTGAAAGGTATTTTACATCCCAGCGACGCGGTCGCAGCGATTGAGGCAGGCGCTTCTGCAATCGTTGTAAGCAACCATGGGGGTCGTCAGCTTGATGGTTCCATACCAGCTTTGGATGCCTTGCCTCAAGTTGTCGCCGCTGTCAACAATCGCGTACCGGTCTTGTTTGACTCGGGCGTGCGATGCGGTGAACACGTTGTTAAGGCTATCGCAATGGGCGCTGCAGCTGTTCTACTTGGTCGACCTGTTCTGTGGGCATTAGTTGAGGGAGGTGAACCGTCTGTGCGCTCATACTTCAAAGACATCAAACAGCAAATTCATATTACCATGAAACTTCTCGGTGCTCCTTCTATCAAGGACATTAGCTCTGACCTTGTTACTCAAGTGAATATGTCCAAGCTGTGATTAGAAGCAATGAGCAATCTTGGTGTTGGCTCAACCACTTGTACTACCTGACTACCTTCTCGGATCCAGTATGCTTACCTTCATCTTGTCATCTTCGCCAAACCCCCCCCTCTTCAGCTTACACGCCCGCCCTCGCTTCTGCAGTTCTCCATGTTCGCAGGAGGGCCAAGGGAAAAGACAGCAAAGGATAGCATAGCAGAACCATGATTGTGGTCACTCACTACCCAGAAATCGCGTTTGGAAAGGCCCATGAAGGGCACGCCTGTATTATTATTATTATTGCAGAAGAGCAATAGGTCTGTTTCTGTTCTTTTGCGAAACATAGATAGCGCTCTTCCTAGCTAGTACGACCGAAAGCACTGGGTGCTCTCAGGAAAGCGCAATAGCAAGATACCTACACTTTCGGGTCTGACTGATATACACTTTTTGTGCTCAGTTCGCTCAAACGGAGCATCCTACTTCGCGCGCGGGAGAGTGCCTCGCTTGTATCCTGCTCATTTTGGCTCACGGTTTTGGCACTACAGCAGACATTGTCATTCGCCCGTCTATAAGGGCGCAAATCTCGTAGTTCAGCTCTGAACTCGAAGATGGTATTGCGATGTAACCTTTGTGGGTGTGGTGCACCACAGCAACCTTCCGTTCGAGTGATCTTTGAATTCATTGCCTTATATCTTGTTGGCATCTACGAACTAATCCGTCAGTGGTTCTTCTCAGTACCACTTAGTTCAGATTGTAATACTGTATTGCAAGACGTTATTCGTGATCAGAAGTTGGTCATTGTCTTGAGCGGAGTGACATCTGGCATAGGGCGAGAGCTGCTTCACTCTTTGCTCAGGACATCTGCTGACGTTATCGCCTTGACGCATCCGAGCACCACTGTCAAGGATCCTGGTTGTAAGCAGGTGATGATTGATTTCGAGTCAATCGAGTCCACAACAGCAGTCATAAACAAACTGCTAGCAGAATTGACCTCATTGCCACCTCGAAAAGCTATCTACATTCACTGCGCTGCTGTTTACAACCCTCTGCCACTTGTATCGAATGGATACTCACTAACCAGTGTGGAGCGAACACTGTTAACGAACACGTTCATACCAGCTGCTTTTATCGAGGGTATCGCCAGTGTAGTAAGCGGTGTCGTATATATCGGATCTTCCTCTCAGAAGGCAGCTTCCAGATTTGATATACGTCATTGTCTCTTACAAGCTGCACAATCCCCATACGGAGCTTATCCTGTTTCAAAACTTCTGAGCCTGCTACATATCGCTGATTGGGGAGTCCGAACCGGAAAGCCGTGTATCGTTATACACCCTGGTATTGTTGCGACAAGATTGTACCATACTCAGAAGGGACTGATAGGCGCAATTCTTCGCGGATTCGTATCTCAATTCGCATGGAACGCTGAAACATCAGCTACGCGTATATTCAAGGTCTTGCAGAGGTCTCGATTCTTCGACATGGCGATGTCTGGGTCACGGAAGAACACAGTCAGAATCACAAACGAATATTACGTTTATTGGGACTGCGTGACCATGGATGTCTCTGCACCCCCTGCGCAAGTCCCTAAGAGCGAAACAAGCACGCTTGCTATGCATATACACCATATCTTGATGGACAGTTCCTTGGTTTGCTCCAAGAAACCATTCTTTGTTGAAACCGCAAATTTAAGAGCCAGCTAGGCAGGAATACATGCAGTGGTCATTCACATGGGGCGCCAAAGCAATCGCCCAAACCATTATTCGATTAATATGTTCCGTGTTCTGTGGTTTTCAAGTCTAATCCTATTCGTGTTGATTCTTGTGAATTCTTTCATCTTGATTATCATCAATTACGCTTGAAGGTAGCTCTCGTTGCGAAGGTTCTATTACAGTTTGCTGTTGGTATGCCCCTGGAGTGATGGATATTAGAGACTCTTCTCCAGTGCTAGACGCAAAGGCGTCATCATCAGAAATCTTAACAGTATCCTCGTTGACAGCAATCGCCGCACTTCGTGAGAACTGAGGTCTGTCTGGCACCCCTCCGACTGTGGTGGCTTCCTTGTCCTCCGGTTCCACTCCGTCGAGTTCTTTTGTGGGAACGCGGACGAATCCATCGCCTTGCTCTTCGTCCTTTCCTTCGATAAGATCGTCCGTCATCTTTGCATTTGGAATAAGCACAAATACTAATGGGAAGACCAGCAGAGGGAGGATGATATGAGCTATAAGTATGGCCAACGGCAAGTTTGTAAAATCACACGGAACTGTTGTCTTGATGTTAAGCTTATCAATAAGTGCAACACCTAATGTTCTTGCAACGTTGCTCCCCAAATTCTGGTAAGAAGCGAGCAAAGCATAAACACTGGCTTCCATGCCCTTTGGACAAACCTTTGAGGTCAGCACAACGGCCGGCATGAAGTCCAATATGTAAGCAACCTGGAAAATAATAGCGTCACCTAGCATAAACGCTAGTTTGTCTGGAATTCCCAGTGCCAGGTTGTATCGTTTCACAATTGCAATGTCAAAAGCCGAAGCACCTAGCTTGACGAGGCATGTCGTCCAGAAAGCCGTGCGGAAGGACCCCTTGCTCAAGAAGCGTTGGAAGGCTGCCACACCTATACCGCCAGCAAGACTTCCAACTAGTGAAGCATACGTGACGTAGTAAGTGAACGAAAAATGTGGTCCGTTCGGTACACATTCTTCAGAACCTGTGAACCAATAATCAAGAGCACCTGGCAATGAAACATACAACATACTACTAAGAAACATGTACATATTTGCACGACTGAGCATGCGGGGTAACCATATCCATCCCAAAACGCAAAGTACGAAAGAAGTTGACACAGAAACGACAGATTGCACAAGGCCTGTTCCAAAAAGCGCGGACATTCCGACTCCCAAAGCCCCCAGCGTCATTACACAAGATAATTTGAACAAATCTGGGTGCTGCCGTATCTTATCCATTCGTACATGACGCTCGTCGGGAGGTAAACGCTCTTCCGGCAGCCATCCAGCCACGGTCGGAAAGATGACTTGTGCAGCAAATGGAAGACATACAAGCCAGATGTATCGCGGGTTGAAGTGGTCGGCCATAGGCCCCGCAACAAGCGATCCAAAGAAAGTTCCAATCATATACAAGCCCCAAACATATGTTACAAGGTCGCTTCCGCTCTCCGGTTTGGACACCATCATCTCAGCATACTTGCCTTCACAAAGCAAGTCTACTGCAGCTAACTGCAGATTTCCCAACAAGAGCAAAAACGCCGCGACGGGGGCAAGCACATGATTAAGCTGCACGAAGCCTAAAACGGAAAACGCAATGGTTCCGCCAATTGACACGAGCACGATGTATGAGCGCTTGTGAAATCCCCAGAGCGGAACGGTATCGGATATTAGGCCTAGTGCGGCCTTGAGTGCCCAAGGCGTTTGTGACACTGTACCGAAGGATTGATACTTATCACCTGTGACACCAAGGGATTTGAAGAAGGGTAATTGGGCATTCATGGCAATTTGGCTGCGAGTGGGTGTGCATGAGAGCACAAGTGCGTTAGCATGAAGTTATTGGGGTGAGTGCATACATGTTTATTGGTATGGTACTTACAATATGAATCCTTTCAATGCGACATACACTGAAACGAGCATGAGAGCAAAGTGCCATCCGAAGTTTTGGACAATGCCCTTTATGAAAAGGCGTGTGGACGTTATCATGGTTGGTACGCATCGACTTGACAGAGCTTCAGTGTGGTTCCGCTGCAAAGCAATTTCAAGGCATTTCAAGCAGTTCGACCTGTGCGTGGAGCATGTTTTGAAGAAGAGCGCAGTGGACCCGCGTTTCGGAAGCTGTGCGTTTGGAAGAAGAAGACGTTGTTGATGGAACCATCGTGAAGTTATGTTCGTTGGTGGACACGGTGCTCGACATGTGATGCAAGCCAGTGGATGATCGCTGTTGGTCACACACATCACTTCAATTCAATGCTCCTGGCTGTGCACAAATTACTTTAACTGTTTTATCGCAAGATAAATTTAAGTATTGCGCATATCGCATGGAGACCACCCTTCATACAGAGAAGCAGCATAGCAAATGATTGCCGCAATCATCTTTTTGCTCAAACTCGTTCGCCAATAGCCTACTTTCGGCAAAGCTCTCCGTTTGGCTTCGCTGTCATCCGCGGCTTCAACGACCCTTACATTTTGTTTTCCTCGTCTCCCTCCGGAACTAACGCGCGCGTTTGCTATCCCCTTCAACTTGCGCTTTGAAAGAACGCAAAAGAAGCTGCTCGGAGCGTTTTTACAGCCGCCCGCAACACCGAATAACCGCAAATTGCTACAGATCAAGCCGTCTACCAAAGCTCGGCATCCCCCCCCGGTAGTCAAACCATGGCTATGCCACCACCTATGCCCCCCACCACAATGGCCGCGCCTCCCCCCTTCAACGCTATCAGTGCACCAATCGCCCACGAATCAGTAAGTTTCTGGAGCATCCTTTCCGCATCGGCGTCCAAAGTATCATCCGAACCCCCCTCTAACCCGCTTCGTTAGAACCCGCCTAAATCTGTCGTTGATACCTCACATGCAGACATGGTCCACGACGCCCAGCTCGATTTCTACGGCCGTCGCTTGGCAACTTGCTCCTCTGACCGCACCATCAAGATCTTCCAAATTGACAAGAACGGTGCACATCGTCATGAAGCCACATTAGAAGGTCACGACGGCCCTGTATGGCAGCTTGCGTGGGCTCACCCCACCCGTCACGGACGGCCTCTGCTCGCCTCAGCCTCTCATGATGGCAGGGTCATTGTTTGGGCTGAGGATTCGCCGAGCATGTGGCGCCAGTACTATGAATACTCCTGGCATGCCTCCTCTGTCAATTCCGTCGCGTTCGCTCCTTGTGAATACGGTCTGATCTTTGCCTGCGCTAGTTCAGATGGGTTTGTATCCATATGCTCGCGATTGCAGGATGGTACCTGGGATGAGCGGCGTGTCAGCGAATCTGTTGGCGGTCATGCTCATACCCATCCTCTTGGAGCCAATTCAGTTTCGTGGGCCCCGGCCGTTGCGCCTGGCGGACTTTGGATGCCAGAACGTGCTGCACCGCCTCCCATGCGTATCGTCACCGGTGGTTGTGATCAGATGGTCAAGGTTTGGAAATTTGACACTGACTCTAATAACTGGGTTCTCGAAGGTAAGCCTCTAAAAGGGCATCGCGAGATGGTTCGGAGCGTCGCATGGGCACCGAATATTGGTCTGCCCCGCTCCGTTATTGCTAGTGCCGGACAGGACAGGAAAGTCATTTTGTGGAGTCAGGAAGTTGAAGGAGATGGTATGTCAGACTGGGTATCGACCGAGTTAGAACCCTTCCCAACCCCTGTATGGTCTGTTAGCTGGAGCCCTTCGGGTAGTGTATTGGGCGTTGCTTATGGTGACGATCAAGTTACTTTGTGGAAAGAAGAAATGGACGGCTCATGGAAGAAGGTAACAAACGTTACTTCAAAGGGTACCACTGTGCCAGAAAGTTCATGATCAACTTGAATCCGTTTCCACAGTTGTAATTACCGTCGAGTCACTTCACATTCTGGGACGCCTGTCGTAGCTGAACACGTTCCTTGAGCCAACTCGTCGCCAATATCAGTGAAGAACTGGGTTTTTGGCTGAACAAAGCTCAAGGAAAGGATTTGTCGACGTCAACATATATCCCACTAATTTACCATCATTTACTATCAATCACGAGCTACAAAAAAGTCCCCTCCTATGTGCCAAGTAAAATGCTACCGTGCGAGCGAGTGCTGATAACAAGATTGCAACATGCTCACGAGGCAGTTTGCGCATCCGTGTTAGCTTATCGCGCATGCATTCTGATGACGCACTGGACACCACGAGTTTGCTAGCAACAAATGAACGGTAAATCACAGTCGTCCCGTGCGTTGTACATATCAGTACGGACACCGACCGTTGAGCAATTTGCCACTCTTGACTTGAGCGTTGATGTGTTTGTTGAAATCGGAACGCCGATGTATCCGCTCAACGCAGACCTATTATCTACTCAAGATGACAGCTTTTGTCTTGTAGTGGCATAAGATCTGCAACAATTGAGCTCCCTTCTGAATACAGCTTTGTATCAACAGGGACAGACGGGTTTGCTAGCTGAACAAAAGAGAGGGGTTTTTTGTTCTTCTCGAGGAAATGGTTATCTCTTTACCCCGCTTCCGCATCTCCGCGAAGCGCTCCCTTCCATATCTCTAAGAAAAGAATCAGCTTGGCACAATATCTTCTCTGTAAGGCTGCCACCCGCACCCCGAATTTCATGGTTCGAGCAGCCGTCACATTTCTTACTTTCAAGGACTTCCAAGGACACCGATTATCCTTCATCACATACCGCACTTGTGCTCTGGCTTGGGTTACTAGCAAATTCCTGTAAGGCCTCTCCGCTGGAATGTTAACCCTTCATATAACTGGTGCACTTTGTTCTCCACCTTGACCCATTTCACAAAAGCAGAACCAAAACGTACCCACGGAGACAAGCTTGCTCAAAAAAAAAAAAACAGCTGTAAACGTGGGCGTCCCCAAGCGCGATGAGTCTACGGTTGGACGAACTGACATTATGTTCGATGTCTTACCACGATTGAATCAGTTGGAACAAACGAAGTGCGGCATTGTATATTGGCGGACAACGTTCCGGAAACGAACTGGAAACTGCGCCTCCCAGGCCCTGCAAAGAGAATCTTCCTCTTTCCATCCGCATCCACACGAAGCATGGTTGTATGGTGTAGAATAAGTTGTACGACGAGTGTGTGTCCAATCCGCATAGACATTTCTGCAGTTGTGTCCTCAAGCGGTGATAAACAGGTCTCGGCAGCAGATCGAGAACCGCGTTGACCTCCAGCAAGGGATAATTAATCATTATACTAGCTCGAGAACAGCTTTGTGATATACGTGGTTCAGTTACCATCGCGGAGCAGGTTACTCGTTGAAAGAGACAAGAACGATTTGTTTCGTCCAACGAGTCGAGTAACGACGCAGTTATGCCGCCAGGGACATCATCAAACTTGGAGACACTCCATATGCTGGGGAGGAAACGAGCGCTTCATATACAAGGGCGTACCCGTGCCAGTGTCATTCTTAAGAGCTTCATGAAGGACTATAGTACGGGGGTGAGCTTTCCCAGGAGACTTTCACGTACTTGAAAAGTTTGCAAAGGATCAGTGTAAGACTTGTAGCTTACCAATTCAGTTCTTGAGTTTTCCACGACAGAGCGGAGCAGTCAACTATGATGTTTCCGGCAACAAAGGCTCGTGACACATCGCAGATACCAAGCGTATAAAAAAAAAGATCGATCAGATCAGTCCATGTTGTCTGAGAGAGTATTATAGGGTTCCAGAAGCAGGAAACTTCTCTCCCCGAGAATAGTACCACCTGAAGTGGACTTCGTTATGGTTTAAGATAAACTTTACTGCTTGCGAGAAACAGACGCAGAGCAAACCCGAGTCCAGCAGAAGAAGACCTGCATTGTTGGTTCATACGTGTACCACTAAAATCTTCGAATCAAGCCTTCAAAATTGCCACTATGCTAAAGGATTGAGGGTTCTCTTCGTCATTGGTAGTGACAAGTCCCTATCCTACGCTCGGCAACTCGTGCAGTCGGCAACAGCAAGCGCAAGCTATCGACTCCATAATAGTGCTGTGGTCTTTATAGTTATTCCCAATTATCATCACATGATGTTGGAGAGCCCCTTCTCTGACCACGCTTAAGTTACGCCAAAGCCTTGGTTATCGAATCGATTCGTTTGATGTACGAACCTGCGCGAGACGTGATGCTTGTCGTTACCACTCGTTCCTTGTCCTGTGCCTCTCCACGTATTCTGAATCGTTGACGTTTGCGAGTAGTACTCACTGGCAACCTAGTTCGTACGGAACGGCTTGTTCTACATCTTGTCCGGGCCCACGCAGCTCATCGAAGTCATCACCACATGTCGATACGATATACACACATCAACCTCCTGTGCCGCGTAGACTTCCCTATTTCTCACCAACCAACTTTTCATTCCAAGTCTACACACTCGATTCTTTTCTCTTCTCTACAGCGTTCATCAATCCGTTTCACGTGGGGTCACAGCTCTGTGGTACGGATGGCAAAATGGAGCAATTACTCAGCTGTTCCGTGTGGTGATGCCGTCACAGTAAACTTCGTCAGAAGTGTTGCACCAGTTGCAAAGCTGCCTTCTGACCATAACAGTTAGACAAGGAGGTAGCAAAACGTAAGCTTGTGATCTACGTTAGAACCCCATATTTCTCAATATCATTCTAGGAGTCCACCAGGTTCAGCACCCCAACAATAGACATGGATACACGACTACGCGCAGCCAAAACGAAGGATGTGATTGATACACATAAACCAGCACAGCCCCTGTGCTCCTCTGAAGATGCAGATCAAGCGTGGACAAGAAAAGATGGCGGCACCAACATTATACGTATACACGGGTACACGCGCGCATCCGCACTGCCTGCTGCTTTGAGCACCTCTCTTATCCAAATAGGAGAGCGTCACAACGTGGCCCGTGAAACGGTAGCAGGGATAACAATTTGACCTTTCCCAGGAACAGGAAACATGGTCAACTTCAACAAAGGTCACCATTTGATTGTGTTGTACATCGAATACTTTCTTACTTCCAAATGACGTTAAAACCAAAAGTCCATAACGGGACTTGCACCCTTCATAACACTTGCGAAGCCGAGCTGGTTTTCGATAGCACCAACCACACGTGCGCGAGAAACATTCTTCTAACATTGCCTTGGATAGTTGCAATACGCCTTAAACCAATTACTAACAACGATGACACAGCAACAATGATATTACTCTCGTAATGAAACACAGTTCAGAGCTTCGGTTCTCCTGGTATCAAGTTTACTGGTTGTCTCTTAAGCATGCCGCCGCTTTCGTTACGAATGGGCGAATGCTTGTTCCCTTCCAAATCAGGCTCCTTTATGATACACGCCCAAATTGCTGGGCTCCCCTCAATCTCGAATCACTCTCTTGCTGGTCATTGAAAGCAGATAAGGCCATTGTTGACCGGAAAGAGGTAGTGTACATTACGAAGAATAGACCGTAGCTGTTCAGAAAGGTTTTACACGAACAAAAACCCCGACAACAAGTCCTTCACATCCGACACTTGAACTGGTAAGAGTGATACATGCACTGCCGATAGAAGACGGCTCAAGCGAGCGTATAAAAGGCCACGACTCGGGATGTCTGGTAACTTTTTGTTCAAGCCACGACTACTACATTTCTTTAAGCCCACAGACCCCGTCAGCCTTCATTCATCTTTAAGACAAGTTTCATTCCCCTTTTCAATCAGCAATGGACCACTATAAGGAGGCGATATACGATATCGACCAAGCGTCCAAAGACGCTCGCGAGAAGAAGCGAAAGGAAAAGAAGCATGAGAAGAATAATGGCCTTCTCACTGGATCGAAACAGGACAAACGTCGAATCAACAATAACATCTCTGACCACGCAGCTCGAGCCGCCAAAGCAGAAAAGGAAAAGCGCCTTATCGAGAAAATCAAGGAGAAGCGGCTCAAAAAGAACGAGTTGGAATACAACCTCAAGAAGAAAAAGCAAGGATCGTCATCCTCCGCTTTTCCTAGCAGCTTCTTCTAGCTGTGCGCTGGAATTGTTTTCAGCGGAATTCTTCCAGCACTGTGACGATAAAACTGTCGTTCCTAATTGTACTCACATTCACGTTGTATCGGATACTTCTCTCTTGATTTCACTCATAATCATACGCCTCCCATCCGAGTGAGCGCACTCTGGTGCGGTGTAACTGTGCATCTAAAGTAACTATGAGAAATTAAACATTGACTGTCTCTTGAGTTTGTTCTGTGTACTTTTCGCTCCGCCCATGACTCTCTCCCTATAACTTTGTCCCTTCGAAACGAGCGAAGAGCATGGCGAGGGATAGGGTTTTTACGTGCACTGCCCCAAAACGAGCAAATTAGCACTAAGACAATATTTTTTGCACACCCTGGGCCGTAATAAGCGCGGCGCGGTGCCAACGAATCCCAACAATTAAGAGCGACATTGTTGCGATTGAAAACTGACCGCCCCCGTCGTGTATAGTCGCCAACTTAGTATTGGGATACACAATAAGGTTACACGACTATCGACGATAGTTCTGCAAACAATTTCGCGACGCGCTTGAGTCGCGACAAGACCTGCTTACGTCGACAGAGTGGTCTCAGTTACAGCACACAGACTGGCACTGGGAAAGCTGTCGTCCTGTGTGGCGCAAATGCAAAATGAACTGCGGCGTTTCCGGTCATGTTGATCTAACAGACGACCCCGTTGCCTCCATCAGCATCACTTTTTGCCTTTTGCAACAACATTAGCTGAGATGTGCACTTGTAAACACGCACAGCATCATCAAACACCGTCGTGTTTTTGATGCTCTAGAAAAAAGTACGCTTGCGATGGTACGAAACAACGCGACATGAGTGGAGACCCGTCATCGTTCACGTTTGACTGGAGGAGACGAAGCAAGCCATACGCACCGTATCACGTTTGCGCATGGATGTGGAACCAGTTGCAGCCATAGACTTATCCTGACAACTACCTATCCCCTCTGGCGCCCTCTCGAGACATCCCTCCTCCGCGCGAAGAATTGGAAGAGGTTTGGGTATGGCGTGTTTGCCACTCGCTAACGTACAAGCTGAGGCTGTCGAGAAAGCTGAAGAAAATCAATGACGTCCGCGAGATATTTCAATTGGATCTTCTCTCCGGTTAATCCAACGAGTGCGCACGTGTGTGTTTATGAGCTCGTGTCCTTAATTCCAGGACTCTGGTACGGGTCACCCTGGTAGTGTGAAAAGAACCCCCTCGCTATCCATATAACCCAACAAGTGTATCTCACGAATATTCGGACGGCAGTTGAAGGGTTACCAAAGCTAAAGCGGGGTGGGGGGAGGATTTAATTTCGGTGACGTAATAGATACACTGTTCAACCCAAACCACGCGCATGTACACCCACGCTTTTTAGTCCAATTCACCTCTCCACCATGAAAAGAGACAGCATATTAGCAGTAGGCCTGCAGTCTTCTCACAAATCTACAGCGGAAGAGGAGTTAGCCGAATAAGATATATGCTTCTTCTCGCTGAGAAGGACAAAGTACCAAATGGTAGCGGACCGCCACCCCTACGGCATGTAACTATTGAAGGCGACGTCACACTGTTTGGCATACTTGTGATCTATACCAACAAGGATAGCCAATGCGCCATTTTGCCACGCCGCTGAAAACACAAGCTAGCTGTCATTCTCATAAGGCTATTTGTGAGCATGTGTCGAGAGCGCTAATCCGTCTAGATACTGGGGGAAAGCTTTAAGAGAGCTAACGCACTGCGCCCGGTTAACGTAACACTACCCTTCTGCGTACAAACCTTCACCTGCTGTCCCTGTCAATATATCGATTGTTTCGTATATAATCGTTTAGACATGTATGTGTGCAGATGTGTTGGCGGCGAGAATACTTTGTGTGCTTACGTTCATCGGATGACTTCATGTTGTTGGCGTGTGCTTTACATATGACAATGCTCTTTCTTTCTCTCTTTCTCTCTCTTTCTCTTGTGAAAACAATGCTCTTCAAGGCAAGTTGTGCCAAAGCCCTTCTTCTTGTACGATTCTCCGTCAAATCTGATCCCGTTCTGCTCGTGTACTCCTTACTTCCTCTCAAACTGTCGACTGGTCGCATCAGCCAGAGCTCACCAATGCGTGTATGTGTTAATGGACGGCGTGTGCTACAAGATTTCAAAAACGCGGTTGCGGTTCTTGCCATTATGTCTTGTACACACGTTGTCAAAATTACTTCGAGTCAGCAAGAGTGGAGCGTTAAGTCTGAACCTCGAAGAGAAATAAGCCAACGCACGTCAGAGGTCTTGCGCAGTGTGACATGTACAGCAAAGGATTATCTACCAGGAGGAGAGTAACACTGGTTAACTTAGAAAGACGCATCTCATGTGCTTTTATTTCTGTCACGACAGCTAACCTTAGCCTTACAGGCCAAAGCTACTTGTGCTGACAACAAACGTTGGTATGGGTTTCGATGCCGCTTCGAAGGGTATCTTATGAAGATTGGGAGGGTTAGCCTTCAATCGATATCAAGGTTACAGGAGTGACGGTTAACACCTCGTAGCCCTTAACAAATTACTGTTCGTGGCCTTCTACCCTTTGTCCAACGATAGCCGGCAGCAACAGTGAACCTAACCATCGGCCCCCGTGTATTCTAGTTCAGGTGAAATTTTGTTACGTCTGATCACCTATAAGATATTTATGTGAGGTACCGAAGGGTACGTACAAATGCATACCGCAAGGCTAAGGCACGTCTTAATCCAGGAAGAGGGTTTTGCTAGCATCAATCTCCAGTTTGTATGTGTGTGTGTGTGTTTATATGAGCTCGTGTCTCTAATTCCAAGACTACGGTAGGGGTTCATTGAGAAGAACCCCTCTCTCTCTAGATAAACCAACAGCTTTTCCAGTCATGTCCTTACTATTGATCCGGCCTCAGAACCCCACCTCTCTCGGAGAGGTGGGAGCTCTCGACGCCGGGATGCCTCTCTTCGGCGGCATCTAAGAACGAAATGGTCTACACTATTAAGTATGTTGAGCCCACATCCGAGCGGGCGGAAACATTTCCTGTTGTGTAGAAACGTAGAGACTGGATGTAGCGTCGGAACGTGGCCGGGAAAATGTTTGTGACAGGGCAGTATGCGCCCTCCTTAGAGTCAATACGTTTGACAGTGACTCCGGGACTTCGCTTACTGGCTCTACGCTAGTAAGACGGACGCGAGTTCTCTGCTTCACTTCCAGCTCCTGTTTGATTAGTTTTGAGATCCACGGCAGTCGGTCCTAGCCCAACGGCGCGCAGAGTGGATGTCTTCTTTCCCAGGAGGAAAGCCAAAGAAAGAAAGGGCACGTCTACCTGGTTGATCCCTCCCCTTCGGGTCAACCAGGGTTGCCTTTATTGCGATTTCCCTGCGTTCTCACTGTCTCCCTCTGCGAGGAGACAGTGACAGTGAGATCTCAGTACTGTTATGCTTCTGTCTCTGTCGACTGAGCGCGCTAGAGTGACATAGTGACAAAGTCACAGTGGCTGAACCCACCCCCACGACTTACGTCTGCCTCACTCTTAGACCTTGCTCTGAAGCTGGGCACAATAGTTAGCCGCTATAGTGAAGAATTCTTCGCCCCCTCCTGAGCTATATCTCTACTCCAGCTGTGACCTGCCAACATATCTCTGAACCAAGCCATGAACAAGTGACTCGACAAACCTTATCTAGTGACCCGCTTGCTTGTGATTACGCTTTCATAGGTTTCACTCAATCTGCATTGGACTGATGGAATTTCATACGATGAAGTCTAAGAGTCTAAGAGACGCTAAAAAGCGAGAATGTGAACTGTTACTTGCCAGATAAATACTCACACCTCGTCAAGAAACGGCCGGATAGGGAGTCGGAATTCTGGCGGAGAAATAAGTTCTTCGATAAGAGCTCCTACCACGCTTCAGGAGCGTAGAGCCGTAAACATATATACACCTCTTCATGCGGCACGCAAAAACATCAGCTTGAGTATAGCAACAGGCCAGAAGTTCTAGCCGAGAACCACATTCAGCCCCGAGATCTACAGAAAGCGGCATGGATGAGCTCGCAGCTGTTCCACCTCTGCTGAAACAAGGGCATACCAATCAACTTGAAAGGCACTACCTTCGTCAGCCGTCATGTCAATGCCTTCCTGGGAATTTGCACTCAAGCGTTACCGCCTACAACATCTTCATACCGGCGAAGAACAGGTTAAAAGGCTTCCGCACAATGATAAGTTGAGATAGGCTTGAGAGGGAGAAATGAAAGGACCTGAAGATACTAAAGAGCCCAGATGAGTCCGGATCAAAGTGCCAAGAACCAAAATCGTTCTTTGCGAACAAAAGGAAGCAGTGTAATTTGGGATAAAATAACAGTTACTACCCGTGCATTCTTTCTCGCACTTATCCGTACCCTTATCAGTATGGCACATGTAATTCACTGAATTGTTGGCGAAGGTAATGGTTAAGGGTTTGAAGGGCCATCCTGTACTGCAAAATTACCAACGGCATGGAGTTCATGTGATCCTCTGTCGGGTTTACCGGCTTGCCTGGTACGCTGCGAAGGTACGAGTGTATGGATTCAATGGCATGTTGAAGGTCCAAATGTAGAAGGCTAAGGGCTAGAAAGCTGGCCTTCCTTTTTAACCCTTTTTTAGCCATCTAACTCTTAACACTGAAAGGGGAAACCGGTAGCCTTCTACTTAGAGAGGGGCGAGGGGAGAACAGTGCCAGCCGCTATATAGTGCTACCCTCAACCTTGCGGCACAAAACTGGCGCATATTTGGAAGAACCGTAGCAATCAGAACCAGTAGGGACCGAACGTTTGGTAAAACATTTCAAATGCCGTCAAAAGCTTGGAATACTGCCAAGCAGCATTCCACTTGAACCGAATGCATCATAGCGTATCGTTTCCGCACCATCTCGGTTGCCTAAACCCGAGAAAGATAGTTAAGTTCTCGATCGAATATTGCATTGCGTACTTTCTAGTGCCGCCGCATTCGGGTTGTGCGGGGGTGGCCGTATACCGTGATAAGGTGGAGCCTAGCCAGCAATCTAACCCTTTACCCTCTACCAACTGTACGTAGTCACAAGAGCAGTAAACTACTACATCATAAACTTAACTCTTGGGGCGGTTTCTGGAAAAATGGCAATATTCGGAACTAAATACCATTTGGAATGCTCATTATGGCTCTCAACAGCAGTTCGCATTTGCACGTTCTATTCTTAAGAGTATACGTGAGGGGGGCCATGCTTTCACTCTTGTAAAGTAGGGGTGTATTTGTGACTATGAGTCATGTTGAATATCGAGTGTGAATATCGGGGACACGAAACCTAGCAGGGGGTACGTTTTTGAAGACGGTGTGTAGCGGACTACGCGAGTCGTCCGTCAAGAATGGAGAGGTTCGGTGCCTCGAGTTTGCTGAGAGGCGTTCTCCTCACGGCTTAAGAGCTGCGAGAGTGTTTTCCGAAAGGGGAACAAAGTGCGGAAATGCCACCTGCACTAGTGCTAACTACGCAAGTGCTCCAGGTGGCGGAACCCAGGAAATCTTTTGGGTTCCGTCCACCAAGGGGCAAGCCTGAAACGGCTACACGGTGAAAGGTATTGATGTAGGAATCTGACAAACCATGCTGTATCTCTTTGTTTTGCGAGATAGAAGCTCTTATGCGTATTCGCTTCAACAATTCTCTTGGACTCTTCACTGAAATCTATTGCTGTTATTGCAGTTCGTGGGCGGACGAAGCCAACTTCAGAATTCGACGCACAAACTCTCTAAGAAGCTGGCCTCTGCCCCGGAAGCCAAGTCCTCGAAGCAGCCACAGTTGCAGATCCATTTTGCTTCCTCTTGATTCATATCAGCAGGAAGGTTGGCACACCATGACCGACAGATTAGTGCATTGTGCCCAAAGCAGCAGGACTACTGCCGAATCTCGCGAGATCCCTGAGCGCAATACTAATGCAGCAAAAAGCGAATTGGTACCGCACGTCTAGAGATGAGCTAAGACAGCTTCAACTGCAATCTATTTCGCCTGGACGAGTTTAACGACATACCGGGTCTGGAACTCTACAACCATTCCATCCGCGATTTCTTTTTATAGCAAACTCATCACCGTTTGTCGCCAAGATAAGCACAAAGTGCACGGTGATTAAGTATAACTTTTGGCCCCACCGAGACCGCAATACAGCTCGTTCTTTTACTTTTGTACAATCTTTGGTTTGCTGCCAGCGTATACTTCGTAATGCAGCAAAACAAGGCGAGAAGAGAGATACGGATCCTCCTGTCACGTCCGTCGGCATTCGTGCCAACACGGCATTCTACTGTCGATTATGTAAGTTTGAAGTAATACTGACTCAATTCTTTTAATGTGGTCAGCAGGGTAGAGCCAGATCCCGCGAATGAAATGATGCGGCATCCGAAAAGGAGCACACCGCATGTTGCTTGGTGCCAGGGAAACAGGTAGGCAACCAGGAATACATATTGTGGATTGATAATCAAACGAGTCCTGATAGGCCTCATATGAAAATGTTTCGCTCATGAAAACGTTTCACTCTTGTTCTCGAAACGCATGACAACTGCGTTATGTGAGTGAAACGAATAAGGCAACTGAGGATTGAAATGTTTTGAGAGTGGTTTCTATGTGTCATTGACAAGAGTCATGTACGAGAGTCATTTGGACGTTCCCTCTACCTGTGTTTTGTGAGCGCTGCCTTGTAACGTGGATTGCTACATAGATACACGTATAGGGTTAAGTAGAACTCTATGGCTTGGAACTCGTGACAATATCCAATCTCTAGTCCAGGCTGTTAACCTTTATCACATGAGGTAAACAGCGCTGCAATCCCAAAAATGTGCCCATTCGCAGTGTTGTTTCCAGTCCAGTTGGCATTTGAAACGGAAAACAATTCCGGATCTGTCAAGTAGGCCCCCCCCCCCCCCCCCAACAACCAAATGCACACGAAGTTCCCCCCTCACCACATTCTTCCCCAAGTCATAAAGGAAGTAGGTGTCAGGAAACGTTTTGCCGGTGAGCGTTGTCTGGAGTACGCTTTCTGTTGCCGCTGTACAGTCTGAGAGTTGTTGTCGCTAATTCCTGGCTGAAACAGGTAGACGAAGAAATTGTGCGTTACGTAGACGAATCAAAAACAGCAGGGAGGGCGGGCAGACGACCACATGTGGTAACAAGAAGGGGACGCGTAGCAAAACTGAAAGGAAGGGATTGTTTGGAGACACAGAAATTGAAGAAGACGCAGATACGTGTCAATGACATGTTTTGAGGTTGAAGAGGTAGCAACAACGAGTTCGGAGAATTGGCATGTGTTTGCAGTAGGTTATAGAGTTACGTTTGAAGTCCTCGTTGACACAGAGTAATGTCAGTGATGATGGCAACTTCGCGAAGCGCAAAAAGCAATACTGCAACAAAGAATATGCAGGAAGAGAATGTGCACTACAACAAGACGCAAGAGAAGGTCGGCATATCCCGGGGTTGACAGTAATCAAAAAACGGGTATAAAAGCTGAGGTTGCGCTGGGTAGTTTGAGTTTGGAAGGCTTCAGCACTCCAGTCGCAAAGTGTGAAACTGATAAAAGCATTGAGCAGAAGTTAAGAAAAAGCACAAGCGCCGTTTCAGTCACTTTGAAAGGGTTTCGTTTGCAAAGGTTGAGATTTGGAATAATGGACAGGTTCGAGCAGGGTATGCGCAATGCGCGAGACAAAGGAGACGAGGCGCGAAAGGAGAAGAAGAAAGAGGAAGAAAGCAAGCAGAAGGACAAGCTGAAGTCGGCGAGCCCGAAACAAAAGACGAAAATGAAGAATGCGATGGCGGACAAGGCCAGACGTGCCAGTTCATCGGCCAAGGACACGGCTCTGATGGATGAAATTGGGAAAGTTCGTCTAAGTGTGAACGCTAAGAAGTCGAAATCGATTTCGCAAGGGGGATCGCCCTCGCAGGGAGGGTCCTCTTCGCAGGCTGGATCGTCTTGCTCGTGGACGAATCCGAAGTAGGAGTTTAAACGTTTGGGTTGGCAGAGATGATATCATACAAGGGGGCAGTAGATGCCTTACTGCATGCTTGAGTATATCTCACTCCAATAGTGTTTGCCGCTAAATCCACGGATGAACAATGAAGTAAACAGTTGCTGTTGAAGAATGCATTCAAGAGATTTTTTTGACATATGCTGCGATTCGTACAAGGCGGTTGGGCCCAAGCGAGTTGAAAATGAATAAAAAAAGGAGGCACGGCGTGAGGATGTGTTTCCTCCACAACTGATTGCCAAGAAGGCAAAGACAATGAGCTCCCACTCTGCTACCCAAGCTATATGTAGATATTATTGTCGTGTGAACGCGTAGCGTAGCTACCTGCGGTAGGTGGCTTGCGCCGGTATGTTGGACAATCAAAATGGCACAATGGCGCAGGTTGTGGTTTGTAGATCGCAAGTCTGGGCGACAGGCGTCTCCTCGCTTGCGCAACGAAGCTGTTCTCAGAGACGAGAAACTTCAAAAACGCAGAACTGTGCTACACTGCTCTTCCCGCGCGGGGAGAGCAGCGCTGCCAGAAGACTTAATATGGAGATCTGTAGGGCCGGCGGCCAACCGCACGCCGGACTAAGCCGTAAGCTACACCATCATCGCTGGGCATCACATCACAAGCGACAAATGTGTTAGCGTAAGCTGAGGTGGTTTGCAGACCAGATGCGCTGTGATACCTCAAGTTGGGTATAATGGTGTGAGGGATGAAATCGGATGTGCCTTTCGCCTACGCGCGCACGTACCGGATTAACAATAAAGCGATAGCTTGCTCGGAAATGGCTTAAATTGAGGCAATGTGGCGTTTCCGATACCGAGCAGCGGCTGCGAGCAGCGCTAAGAATAAGCGCAGTGGGAAAGCGCAGTGGGCGCTGATGGGAGGAGGTGCGCAATGCGGGGTGCGCAATGCATGGTTGGTAAACAGTAAGTTTCCGCTCCTCTAACCTCATACAGCGCTGTCAACACCTGGCAACTTGGGCGCTTGCGTGTCGCTGACGAACCCAAACGGAGATCGACGCCGCCGTTTCCGTTCGCTACGCGCGGCGTGAAGGTACGCGCAGCGCACCGAGCGGGCAGTCGCGGTTACCAACATCGCACCGGCTACCACGGCACCCATTGCGCATATGCGCCGCGCCGCCCGTCTCGCCGATGAATTCGTCGCAGCTCGGGCAAAAAAAAAAAAAGGTACACCCGTATGGGTGACGAGAAGCTGATAAAAAGGACACATCGTTCGGCGCTGGCAACAAGGAGAAAATCCGCGCGCACCAATCACAACGCGTGCAAGTGCTTGCAATGCAACGCGCACAAGCGCCGCTGTAAGCAGCGGCTGCCGCCGTCTTCTATTTCACATGACGACGCTCCAAATCGCTGATTGGAAGCATGCTGCGGACACAGTCAAATTTAACCGCCAAATTGAACTACCTGAACACGCGTGTAGCACGTGCTGTGCCGCGGGCGCTTGCTATTCGATGCGGCGCTCACCAACGCTCTCTCGCTGCGCTGCATAGCGCTCTTGTGCCGCGCGTAGTGGCCCCCCCTGACGCCCCCCCCCTCGCTCGTTGATATAAAGCTCAGGCGTCGTCGCGTTTGACTCCATTGCGCTTCGTCACCATTTCATGCTCCGCCTTCAACCTCCGACTTCGTACCATCAAACTCCATCTCCATCACCATGGACCTCCTCGACTTCAACCTCACGGCGAACCCCATTGACGACGTGCAGCCCGCCCCTCAGCAGCCCCAACCGAACGCCATGCGCAGTTTGCTAAACACCAACCACCCCCCATCGCAGCAGCCAGGCCCCATGGCATGGCCCACCGCCGCCGACCTCCCCGTCGTCCAACCCTCCCATGCCGCTTCTTCGTCTTCCGCCCCACCCGTAGCCGCTGCTGCTACCCCCTTTTCTGTCCTCCCCCCGCAGCCCCTCTCTTCCCCCCAGAGCCACCCCTCCGCCGAACCGCTGCGGCCGCCCGGTCTCACGCCTGACGACGACCCCCCCATCGATCCGCACGTCGTCGACCAGATGGGCGGACTCGCCTTTGCCGACCACTGCAAGGAACGCGCCCGCGAACGCTTCAAGGAATTGAAAAAGACCGAGCATATCGCCAACGGCGAGTTTGACAGAATGAAGCGGCGCAAGAAGGGCGACACCTCGATGACCCCCCGCCAGAAGTATCTGCGACGGCTGAGGATGAACCAGGACTCGGCCGCTGCCGCACGCCACGCACAAGAAGTGTATGTGCACGTGCTGGAGAAGCTTGTCAAGACCACTGAGGACGAGAAGAAGAAGATGAGATCCGAACTGCAGCAACTACATCAGCAAAACGCCATGTTGCACTCAAGACTATCACACATGGAAACCATGGTGGAAAGACAACCTCTTCCAAGCGACCCGGCGTCGTTTTATGAACACGCCAGAAAGCAGGCATATGATCCTATCCAAGTAACTAAGCTGATTGATATGCTGACGGCTCCCCAAACTGTGTCAGCAGAAGCTGCGGATCCGAACTTCGCTAATGACTGCATACAGCCGGCGCATGCCGTGTGACGCGCGGCCGAGACATGTTTGTGCTTATGTCTTTCTAACTACATGACCTTGGTTTTTGTTGCTGCTGTAGTGTTGAGGAACGAGATAACAGTTAGCACGTGTAAATTGAAACCCTCTTTGTGTATAAAAGCATATGTTGCTCCCCTCTGCCGGATGTTAAGTTTTGACCAAAGTAGAAGCGTAACCTTTTTCAAGTTCGCCACGCCGCATGCATATTTGTGAACTGAATGCGATTGAGCGTTTGGCAGCCGTCTCGCTCCCTCATAGATTTGTTCTTGTGTGCTGGAGGCATACGTTTTTTCATGTGGAACCACAAGTGCCGATTGTCGTGTGACCCCATTGGGGTCACATGACAATTAACTCATGCCGCCTTGCACCTGATGTGCGGAAAGTGCCAACTTACTGCTGCTGCTCGTGTTCCAACGTACTCCGTACTACCGTAGTAGTACACTACTACGGAGTAGTACACTACTACGGAGTACAGAGCGCGTAGAGATAGCGGAGACTGTAAAGGGTTACGGCCTTACAGCTCTCGCCATCTACCGCGGCTGCGTGTTTGGCAGCGCCACCAGCGGTAACGAAGGCGCCGGACACACGTGCAGCGGAATTGCAATCAAGCTCTCTCATATCCGCCAAACCTTCACAGCGTCTCATGCCGCCTCCGTGCAGCCGCCCCTCTCTTTCGCCCGACGGTTGATACTCTGAACAACGGTAAAGGGTTAGGAAAGCCTTCCTCTTCGCTACGCCAGTCGTGTTGGCAGCTTGCACCTCGCCCACTCCGAGAACAGCTTCTCACGTCGCTAGCCGCCGTTATGTGAACGCGTTGCTTATGCTTGCGATGCAAAGTCAGCCAGGGGCGCTGGATGACGTGCACCGAATACACATCTCCGTAATCACGTCGACCGCCGTCCTTTGCGATGGGTATATCCACCTTTGTGATGATGAGGGGGCAACAACGCAACCGCCCTTAAGCGCTCGTGAGAGGGGCCTTGGTGGGTGATCGTGGAGGAGCTTGTTCTATGCTCACTGCTTGGCGACCACACGCCCCTTGACGACTGTCTCGAGCCTCCCCCCGACCCACTGCAATCCCGGAGGCGCCATTGCCTTTGAGCCAGGTCTTTTTAACGACGTCATGGTTCCGCCGTACCCAAATTGCCTGCAATGATTCTTTTGTCGGGAACTTTTTGTGTGTTATGCATGCGTGGATTTGCATGGCATGCATTTGGGGGTGGGTTTTCCTTTCGCACCCTCGAGTTGTGGTGCATGTTTGTGCATCTTATCTGTGGTAGGGGGGGGGGGGGGGGGAATCGGCGTATTTGCGAACAGAAAGCATTGGGCGGCGCTGAAGGGCGGGTTGCTCTCATTCGGTTTCTTCCCAAGCTTGCGGCTACTCGCGCCAGCGGCTACCAGAGCATTCTCCCTCACGTGCTCTATGCTCTCTCGGGCGTTCGAAACGCTACTGTACTGCAAAACAGGAGGCGCGCCAATCCTGCGCGCGCCAATCCATGTGCATGCTGGGCGGAAAGCATTGTTCCCATACCCGCAACTCGCGTTCATTCGGTCGCTAGTGCAGATACACTGGCGCGTACAACATGCTCGTGCTCATTTGCGGCCCGCGTAGGGCCGGAAAGAAGACGCTGCAGAGCTACATGCTTTCAGAGCTTGGCTTTCATACAATCATACCTTCTCTCCAAACAGTGCACCAACAACACACGCACGCCCTTTTTGATCGTATCTCCGAGTACTGGCTGCCACACCGCAACGCTGTCCTTCTTCTTGACCACCTTATTCACTACAATTCTTTCATAACCACCCTTTTGAAGCGACCATGGGTGCTCATCGTCCATGTCGATGCCCCGTTGCTAACTCGATACGAGCGCCACTGCCAGTCAGCACCTCCCATAATTGGACACGATGCCAATTTGGAGCACCTTCGCCAGTTCATCGCCCAAGATGATTCCGTTACCAATCTTCGCGTACACAACCACTGTCACCTCTCTTCTAACAACCATGTGCGCGATTCTCAACCGCACCTGCGCTCCCAACGTGACCCCACCATCGACCCATTACTGTTTAAACGACTCGCCCACATCCACATCTACAATGATTTCGAATCCGTTTCTCACTTCCACAATAACCTACAACACCTCGATTTCTCCGATCCCCGACGACTGCGTCCCAGCTGGGACACCTACTTCATGTCGCTCGCCCGCCTCGCGGCACAGCGCACAAACTGTATGAAGAGAAAAGTCGGCTGCGTAATAACGCGTAACCATCGCGTAGTAGCAACAGGCTACAACGGCACACCCACCGGCGTGAAAAACTGTCATCAAGGCGGCTGTCCACGGTGCAATAATCATCATAAACAAGGCGTGGCTCTCGATCTCTGTCTCTGTCTTCACGCTGAGGAAAACGCCATTATTGAAGCTGGCAGAGATCGCTGTCAACTCGCTACTCTTTACACCACCGTTTTTCCTTGCATTCTATGTTCAAAGAAGATTGTGCAAGCGGGCGTGTCTAGAGTGGTGTTTGATACCAAGTACTCTAGCGGGGAAGAGCCTGCTCACAATTTGCTAGAGGCAGGTGGTGTTGCTATTGACTGTTTTCAGAGCGATCAGAACTGCGCTCGACTTACAAGTCTTGCGTGCAGCCCCGCTGTCAACTAGCATGCCCTTCCCAATCTGTCCCCGCCAACACTTTCTGAACTTTCCAATAGCATCCCTCTATCGAAACCCACACCACAACGCCCGCTTTCCACGAGGGCACTGCCTGTCATGTACCGACAGTCAAACAACAACATCAACAACCAGTTCCACACCATTGCGCACGAATGTACCGAACCTAAAACCAATCCCCTTTTTTTTGTAACCGGATCTTCTCCAATAACACCCGCCCTTCCTTATACCTTTGGCTCTCCTCCTTTGCTTCCAGGTACTTCCATCCTAGAAGAACCGAACACGCCTTGCATCTCAGGTCAGCCACTTTGTGAATACCGGAAGTCAGTTGCCGATGTTCAATCAAGCTTTGATACGTATTAATCGCCTTTTCAAACAAGAACGCCGTTCCGAGTCGACCCTGAAAACTCTTCGAAATGATGTTGCCCTCGTCTGCTAGCTCCGCGCCGCAATTGGAGCATGTGTATACACGTTTAGACGTCAGAAACTGAAGGAATACCTTGCCCATCGTTGTGCAACGAGTTGGTCTTCACAAATTCAGCGCAGAGGTATGCAAAAGCAAAGATTCTGAAGGAATTGCCACTCAGAGTCGGGAGCAAAAAGTGGACCTATAGGAACATGAACTTCACGCTTCCCTGTGGATAAGTTTTTGGAGGTTGTGATGAAAAAGTCAGGTGGCTGCACCTCATACGTCACGAGTTGCGAAGGAAACTCGGGCGGCGAAAACAGAAAACGGTCAGACTGAGCACGATGCTGGGGGGAAAATCAATTCAGATTGCATGCACAGCACACTCGCCAGTGTCGTCAGTACGATTCAAAAGAACGAAGCCGTGTGGGCCAAGCATGGTGGAAGTAGAACGAGGGTGGGGCCTTCGCCGTTATTTTCTGACATGACGGGACGAGGGGGGGGGGGTGGATAAGAAGAACACTAATTCATGGTTTCATCGCCCTGAAGAACGAAAAATTGTACTAGATTTACAGGGTAGACCTAATATGTGCATGTGCGCTCACCATGAAGGCTTGTACCAGTTTGTCCCTGGATTATCTCCGTTAAGCCTACCAAGGGTAGCAACTCTTTGGAAAAACGAGGTCTGTGGTGACGGCTTATCTTTCAAACAGACAGTCGGTTTGGAAGGGAAGCCGTCACCAAGCTTGTCTGTGTTTAAAGCTTGACGGTAAAGGGTTAAAAAGTTAGCGGTGACTGGTACCTTCCAAACCGACTCCATTCGAGTGGCATCGTTTATTCCTAACATGCATTTGCATCTTCAGGTGTATCTTCAGCTACAGTGTTTGTATCCAACAGGAGTCGAAATCGCATTTGTTGGCGTATGAAGGTAACCATCTTGTCTTGAGCGGCTCGGGATACAGGTTCTTTCAGAGGAAGGTTGCGGTAGACAGTGCTGGACTGCCGAGGTTCGAAGCAGAGGGCGCAGGATGACTCAGCTAGGCGAAGCGACACAAGAACGAGTACCGCGCTTCCTTTTTTACATATCTTAGCGACGATGTGGAATGCAATACAGGAGGTCATAATGCCACTTTGAGCATTGCCACCCTCGATACAGTCTACCCTCAACAACGTGGCACAACTGTAGACAGGGGTGGAAGCATGACCACGAGCAGTGAACTCCAGCCCCACCTGGACGCTCCACAGACAGCAAAAGAGCTTTTCGTCATGATATTCCCGCCTTCTCGACCTATTCAAAACCGCACTCGCCTCACACTAGCGCAACCAATCCAAATCGCTCGCTTGCTCTCCAGGGTCATAACGCAAGAGACATAATAAAAGAGTTTTTCCGTGTGCCGTGTATCATCTGCGGAAGGCACGAGCTGCGCTTCTAAACACCAAAGTAACGAGCGGAGAGGATGTAAGCGCCAATTGTTCATAACTGAAGTGATGTAAACGCCTCTCAATCTCCAGTTCTTTGTAGTGCGCACTTCGCTATAGTACCAAGCCAGTGGATGTGGCACGGGGTGGCACTATTCAGTAGACCCCACTGTATGAAATTCGAGACCAGGACCAGGACGATACCATCGAAGAAGTTGCGTGATACGCCGACTCGTATCGCTGATATGAAAAGGGATCGAATACTCATTCGCCTGAAGAGATGTAGGTTTCACATCAGTTAAGTAGCCCGTGGCCTTCTCTTCTTCTGTGTTCTTGCGTTACTATGCGTGCGTTGACCACGGACGGGAAGGCGTTCCAAATGGCGGATTCCACGATACGATCGGATCCGAATCAGTCTTTGAATGTTCGCTCTCGTCGCGGAGCGAAGGTCATTTCCGGTAACATATCGCTGTTCAACGGCTGCGTACAGCTGGCTAAGATGATACGGACGCAACTCTGAGGCTTTTGTGTTCGGCGTGGCGCCGATCGCAAAACAAAGCGCGCGCGCACGAGCGTATCCCAGTCCATACACTTGCTTCAATGCCACCCATAACTTCTTTGCGTCCGGCAGGTTTGCGTTCATGAACCTCGGCATTTTTCGTGGAGGCGGTGCCGGTTTTAGACGAATTGGCAGAAGCGAAGGGCTTTTTTCTACGGCACAAATTAATCTGTGTGTGTGACGCGGACGTAAGAAAAGTCGTTTGTAGAGAGCGCGGATGCGACAGGCGCAGATCCACCTCTCTGTCGATCTTCAAGGTTCAACGTAGACGCCAACGAGCAAGCGCGCTGAGACGACCTTCTGTTCTGTTGTTCCTCTCATGGCCGACCAACTGGGATCACCGCCGCTTTATCTTGAAATATTTTCAAATAGTACTTTTTTCAAAGCGTTTTATAGTCCGGTTCTGGACCGCCCCTGCTTCCGGGAACGGAGTCGTCCAAAGGCTTTGCGATGCCCGTCCATGTGTAGGAAGGATATCCTAAGAGTTCTGCAGGCCGGTGGTGATGGTCGAAGCGCTTTGGAACAGTGCGCAGTTGTCATAATTTCATAACTGTGCTACCCAAACTTCGCACGTAGGGTTCGGTTCACACATCCGAGGAGCAGAGTTCTTTTGGGGGGCGAATGGTTTGTCTTGTACTCTTGTAATCAGGAAGCCCAGCTTTGCACTTTGCTCTCTACTTTTCTTCATACAGATCAGGAAATCTAGAGAATTACAAGAAACGCATACCATCAAAAACTTCTGCATAGTTCTGCGACAAATGTCCGCAACTTGTATGCACGGCGCAAGTCTTCAGACTGTAAAATGGTCTCTCCCCTCGGGACTAAAAAGCAAAAAAGAGACCTGCATTCGAGAATCAATGCATTTGTGCATCGCGAAGGGCGACTTCGGGATTCGCGAGGGTAGAAATAGACAAAGCGCACACACTCATGCGCTGTGACCAAGTATCTACCGTTGGTACAACGGTACAGTGTCCTATAGATACTGCTGTGCTTGGAGATCAACTTGAGATGGCGCCTGTCCTCAAACACGTTGCTGTCGCAAAATTTCTATGTAAATGTCATGTCATCCCATTGCATTGCAACTATCCGCCCACCGAATTCTCTGTTCCCGGGCCGCCTAACAGCGCGTCTCTACTTTATAAAGAGACATGCCGTCGGCGTTTGTTTCCCCATCGCCTTGCGCACGACTCGACTCTTTACAACACTAAGTTCTTCAGTCAGATCAACCTCATTCGCAGCGAACCGTACGAGGCGTGTATCTTATCCATTTTTCACCATGGCTACAACGACCGACCAATCAACACAACGAGAAACACTTCCTCATGGTTTTCAGTATGACCTCTTCGTGATCGGTGCAGGATCTGGAGGTGTGCGCGCGTCTCGAATTGCCGCAACACACGGCGCAAAGGTGGCGGTAGCGGAATACGCACCGTTGGGTGGTACTTGTGTCAATGTCGGATGTGTACCAAAAAAACTTTTCGTTTATGGAAGTCATTACGGCCACGATTTTCATGACGCTCAGGCGTACGGATGGGACGTTCCGAAAGCTTCTTTAGATTGGCCGAGATTGATTCGCAACAAGAATGCCGAGATTGAAAGATTGAACGGCATTTACGGCAGGTTGTTAGATAGAGCTGGTGTTCATCTTATCCAAGGGAAAGCTAAATTTGTTGATAGTCATACGGTCCAGGTCGGTGACAAGCAGTACACAGCTGACAAAATTCTTGTCGCAGTTGGTGGTCGACCTTTCGTACCGGAATTCGAAGGAAGTGAGCATGTCATTACTAGCAATGAGGCCTTTTATCTGGAAAAGCTTCCGAAACGAGTTGTGGTTGTGGGTGGTGGATATATCGCTGTTGAGTTTGCATGTATCTTTCACGGATATGGCACGGAGGTTGTTCAACTGTATCGCCGTGATTTGTTCTTGCGTGGATTTGATGATGACGTTCGAAAGCACCTAGCGGAACAAATGCAGATCACTGGTGTCGATCTTCGATTCAACTCAGTTGTGAAGAAGATTACCAAGCTGGATGACGGTTGTTTTGAAGTAACTACCAACAAAGACGAGACCATTCAAACAGATTTAGTCATGTATGCTACCGGAAGACACCCCTACACAGCAGATCTCGGTTTGAAAGAGGCCGGTGTTACAACTGGGCAGAACGGTAAGATTCTTGTTGATGACTGGAACAAGACCAACGTTAATCACATATACGCCGTCGGCGATGTTACAGACAGAGTATGTTTAACCCCCGTTGCAATTGCGGAAGGTCATGCATTTGCAGATACTCACTACGGTAACAAGAAGAGGAACGTCAATTACCAAGATATTCCCACCGCAGTGTTTTCCACTCCATCCATTGGGACCTGCGGTCTAACCGAAACTCAAGCGAGAGAAAAGTATGGCAAGTACGGTGTGGACATCTATAAGACATCTTTCCGTCCAATGAAACACACCCTTACGAAGAGGGAAGGCGAAAAAGTGTTCATGAAGCTCATTGTCGAGAAAAGTACCGACAAGGTAGTTGGCTGTCACATGCTGGATGCAGCTGCTGGTGAGGTTATTCAGCTTGTGGGGGTAGCTATGAAAGCTGGTGCTACCAAGGCTGACTTTGACTCTACTATGCCTGTACATCCGGTGAGCGCGGAGGAAATGGTGACTTTGAGGACCAAAGAACCAAACCCCCAGTAAACAGAAACCTTCACGTGTGAACAATTAGTTTCGCGTAGAATTTAGTCCATTCTGCCGAAGTTGACCTCTCTTTTGTATTTTGTATGCAGGTCTATACAAGCCGAACGCGAATGGTTCATGACAAAACGCGTTGTAAGACATGATGTCAAGAGCACTTGGCTGATCTAGAACCTTTTGTTGGACAGTCTATGATGAAGACAGAACCAGGGGGCCGGGATCGAAAAACACTGAAGGCTTCAATAATGATGATGAATTGATTCAAGAAGGGGACACGCCGGAATGAAAAGATGTGAACATATCAATCATTGATGTTCCATGAACCGCAAATGCCACTACAACTGTTATACTTCATGATGAAGCTGGCTATTACGTCACGCAACACATGGCAGAATAAAACGGTGGTAAGGGTTACTGTGCAAGCGTACGTTTAGACACTTTCATAGTATGGAGCAAATACGTAGATGAACGCGGTATTCGTCATTCGTTTTCGCTATTGTCAAATGTGAAGGAAACTGGTTGTGATACACCAGCCAACTACCTTCGTACCAAGGGTAAACGGTAGCGAGCAAAAGAAATACTGAGGAACTTTTAAAAAAAAACTGTTAGAGTGAAGACTTTCCGTAACAAGTCCGGTACAGTACTTCACTGGACTCGAATGGGAGTCACCAGGCCTTTGCGAAAACACATTAACGGCTTTCGAAGTGATGTGAGAAAAATAGTTAGGGCCCCGCCCCTTGTCCTAACGTTCCGACCCATATCTTTCTGAGAGCATAAATCCGCGGAAAGAAAAGCAAGCAGGGGCGCATGCACAAGCCAGAGCGCAAGCACATACGAATGCCCTCATCCAAGATGATTTTAAGCGTGCAACAGTTAAGAGCTGTCGCCATGTGAGGGGCTCGCCAGCTTTCTCACGGACGGTTTTCTTTTCTTGGAAGAAGTCGAAGCACGGGTCTGCGTCTTGCGAGCAGTAGAACGTGATCGCGAGGCTGGATTGTTATTAGTGGAGCGACTGTTGGAACGGCGAGGCGGTTTGTTAGACACCAATGAGCGTGCCAGTGCACCCGCTAGAGTATCTGAATGAGCAGCGGTTCGACGTGTAGTTTGCGACGATTTTCTTGAGGCGCCAGATGTTACGGCTGGGGATGCTGTATCAGCGGCAATGATAATATTGGGTCCATCTCGCGCGATCTTCTTGCCGTTACCTTTGAACATCTGACCGCCGCGCCAAGTGACTTCGTTGATCATGGCCGTAGTCATGCGCGTCGGCGGCTTTTTCTTGTTAGGCGGGCGATTGGAAGTGGTATCGAATAGGGAAACGTCATCCTGATCCGAACTGGCGGCTTCGTCACTCTCGCCACCTGATCCAGAAGATCCCCAAGATTCAGGTGAGTTGGGGTCAGACTTGTACTCAGCCACATAAGTGACCATGTCCTCAATAATGGCCATCCTGTCATGGGTTCGAAGCACACGATCGGGATCCATTGAAGAACGCATAGTGCGAATAGCATTGGTCAAGAGCTCGTACGCGAGCTCAAGATGGCCATGGGGGACGGACGCACCAGTCTCATTAAGCGGACCCAGCAGAGTGTGAACCTCGCGAATGTGGTGAATGGCAAGTTCTAAAGTTTCAGCATGGTTTCGCATATCGGTTCTGAAACCACCAGTGGTGGAGGTACGAGAATCAATGACGCGATACATCTCTCGCATCTTGGCAAACGTCTCATTGAGACGGTCAAGGTTTTCTTTTGCAACAAACTCACGATCGTCCAGTGCGCCTTTGAGGTTGACATGCAGGATACCGAGATCATTTGCCAGCACGACAGCGCGACCAAGGAAAGCGGTAGCCGGATCACGACTGACACAGAACTGGTAAGCTGCAAAGATACAATTCCAAGTGGAGGCGGAGACCTCTAGTGGGAATAGAACGCTTTGACGAGGGCTAAGTCGATGGACCTCTTGAATACGGATAAGATGATAGTCGCTAGAGACCAGTGTGAAATGACAGGCTGAAAGCGCATCAGCACCGAAGCGACGACGCAATTCCTCAATTACATTGCGGAGGTTTTCCTTGGTGTTATGGCTGTTGTGTTCCAAAATGTACTGGAAGCGGGACACATCGATGGAAGCTTCCTCACAGATGTTGCGGAAGAAGGAATAGCCTGCGGCGGCCTCCGAGATAGTTCCGTCATCATTAAGACCATTGCCGCCAGTAAAACATATGACGTCTGGATTGAGTGCACCACGAGCAATCTGCTTGACCAGAGTGACGATTCGTTTTGCGTATTCCACTGTGAGCTGGTCGCGGATGAGATGTTTCCCAAAGACGACAACCACGTGGGTAGTTGCGTGCAAATAACCCAGCGGTGCATCCTTTGGACAGTGCAAGTGGTTGTTGTGAATGGAACCGACATGTAACAAATCAGCAATTCGCTCAGTGAGCTCATGCAGACTGGCGAGAGAACGATTGGGGGGAGAGGGCTGATCAGGGCGAGAATCAGACAATGCCGCGCGTGGTATGGTACGACGCAAGGCTGGGCGAGACGAGAGCACAGAAGGGCGGGTATGAGGAGCGGTGGTAAACTGAGAATGGTGAGCACGGCATGGCGGGAGCAGCAGGGGGGAGAAAGCAGTTGTGGCCTTCATTGCACAAGCGTGTTAGGGGAAGGGGGAGGAGGATGAAGGGGGGGGGGGGGGGGGGGGGAAGATGACGTAGGGGAGGGATGACGTAGTGGAGTCGGAGTTGGGTTGCGGATGGTAATTGAGGGAGGCGCTGGTTGGAAAGGGGAGGGCGGGGAGTGTTAAACTGCGAGAGGAGCAGAGCGGTAGCGGTGTAGTTTGCGGGCGGGCGCGTGTGGGCTGGCGGTTCGCACACGGCGGATGGGGGAGATTGGCGGCGGGGCGAGCTGATGAGTTGCGGTCAACGTGCGGTGCAAATTTCCAGGCGGGCGAATGACTGTTGCGATACGGTGCGTTTGAGCAGCGGTGCGGACCGAGAAACGCGCGCCCCGAGTGGCCCGGCAGATACTGTGGCGACGCGCAATGCAATTTTGGAGCGGTCACGACGCGGCGGCGGATGTGCAGCTAACCAGCGGCGGAGGCACTGCGGCGGAGATTACTCGGCGGGGGACGATTGGTGCGGCCCGATTTGGACCGCGGGCCGTGGCTAGACGAGTCGTTAACAGTCGTCGCGCACGCACTCTCGCGGCGCTTTGTTCTCGCAGGCGGCGTTTGGCGGGTGCGGAGCTGCAGTGCGTTTCGATTCGGTGCGGGGGGAGCTTTCGTTTCGCGCTTGCGGGCGGGGGCGAAGCGCAGAGGACTGGATGCTTGACGTGGGGTTGTTGCGCTTCGCCACGGCGGGGCCACATTCGCAGATTGCACCAGCCGCAATGGCAATGCAGTGCAGTCTGCGCAGAACAAGACGCGACCACCACACACGCAAATGGAAATATACCGCAAGCGAATATGCACGCGCCAATGGACTGTCGGCACGTGGTGCGCCTTTCACAGCGGCTAAACCCTACTTGCGCTTCGCTTAATCCTTGCCTTACGCTTCGCGCTTGCTTGCGCTTCACCCGCCCCCCTCCCTCAACCTTCCAGCATTTGGCACCGTATGACGTGGTGCTCGTGCGTACACGCGCCGTGCCACGCACTTACCGCCACTCAATTTTCTTTGTACCCTTTGCGATACTTCTCGAACCAAACGAAATTCGCTCTGCCGCTCTCTGCCCGCTCTCTGCCCGCTCTCTGCCCGCTGTCTCTTCGTGTCGAATTGAACGCGCGATCACCTGCGCCGTGCATTCAATTGCAGCGCGCCTTCTAAACTCCACCTCGTGTGTGCATGAATCGCTCTGCTTATCTGTCACCGCAACTTACCTTCTCATGTTTACCCCCACTCTACCCCGACTCTCTCAACTCACTGTTCCATCTTTGGGCACTTGCTTTCCCAGCCCTTCTTTCGCTTAACTCAGCTGTTTTGCTTATGGTGTTGCACAACGCCCTGTCGTATCTCACCAACTTCATGTCCTCCCCCGCACCGCCTTGCGTCGGCGTGTACCACATGCTGGAAACCGTCGGTAAAGGAACCTTTGGAAAGGTCCGTCGTGCACGACACGTCTTCACCGGCCAGTACTACGCCGTAAAAATTGTTACAACAAGCGTTCTTAAGCATGATCTACCGGCCAATCTAGACATTCGTCGCGAAATGAGTATACTCCGCGCCTTGAACCATCCCAACATAGTTCGTTTGCACGACGTAATGGTGTCGCATTCCCGCGTTTACCTCGTCATGGATCTTGCTTCAGGCGGAGATTTCTTCTCTGTTATTTCAAACAAGGGCCGTTTACCAGAGTCCTTGGCCCGCAGATACTTTCGTCAGCTTGTTAATGCTGTACACTACTGTCATCAACATCAAGTCTATCATCGCGACCTCAAGCCGGAAAACCTCTTGCTAGACGCTGACGGAAATCTCAAGGTTACTGATTTTGGCTTCAGTGCTATGAAGGATCACGGCCACTTGTTGCTACGCACTAATTGCGGCTCGCCACACTACTGCGCCCCGGAGGTGTGGAACGGTACTCAACAGAATGGCTACGACGGTTCCAAGTCTGATGCTTTCTCCATTGGTGTCATTCTTTTCGTTCTGCTTTCTGCAAACCAGCCATTTTGCCATCCCATTGAGCGCGAGTTGCTGAAGAAGGTCAATCGCTGTGAAGTCAAATACCCGGACTACATATCACCTGATGCTGTCGACCTCTTGAAGAAACTTATTGTTCGCAATCCCAGTGAAAGATGGTCCTTGGACATGGTCAAGAGACATCCCTGGTTCCTTGCAGGCTCGCTGGACACCATGTCCCTTACGACCATTCCATCCACAGAGTGGGTGCCGTCCGACTCGCAAGCACCGTCTGATGAACTCTGCACCAAATGCAAGGTCCGCCAATGCTATCAAAACAACATGCTCACATCTAACAACAATAACAACAACGCTAACAAGCCTGCGCCTGGTTTGCCCGTCGTTTGACTGTACTGTTTAGAACAGAATGATTGAGTTTTGCACACCGTCCTAACCCTTATTATGTACAATCTACGTTTGCAGCAGCTTTTTGCCCGGCTCCGTTCAACCGACGCCACTTGCACCACAGCGCTCTTTTTGCATTGAAGGTTTGAACCACTGACCATGGTATCGATTGTTTCAACGAGCTTCAGAACCACTTTTGTTCTGACGATAGTGACTGCAATGGAAACGCTATTTCGACTGCTTTCTTATACTATTTGCCACATCCAGTTGAGCATCTGTATGTACCCTTGACAGCGATAAACAAAACCTTAGTTTGCATAACATTGCACCATCGTTCTTCTTCTTCTTCTTCTTCTTCTTCTTCTTCTTCTTTACTATGGGCCCTTGATGTCTAACTGCAACATAAGGGCAAGACATATCTGGTTAAAGATATTTTTCTCTCCGCGGGGAATTTCCGCGGCCAATGGCATCATCGTTGTTTATCAAGCTTTTTCATAAGCAATAGAGTGGCCTTTGTCTCGAAGACAAGACCCGTACCCTGGAACAGAGCGGACGGAAAGCTGTCATTTGTCCGCCCAGCTTCGGAGTTACTGTTGTTTTTATTTTCGATCATTGTTGCAAATCTGTATACAGGTAGAGCTTTCTGCAGTGGCCGCAGCAGTTTTGGGTTTCCTGCTGAGAGATAAGTGTCTCTAAATCGATGCTTTTACCCTTGTGTCGTAATTAGATGATAAGCACCCACAATAAAGAAGAAAAAGAAGAGCTTGCTGAGCGAAAAAGTTCTCTTTCCTTGGGTAGGCCAGTACTGGCCATGTGTTGCTTATGTGTTCGGAGTTTGTGTGTGTGTGTTATTATATGAGCTCGTGTCTCTAATTCCAAGACTGCGGTAGGAGTTGCATTCGGAGTTTGTCCCCACGAGAGACTTGATCGCGAGTCCATACGGTTTCCGTTACTCGATGGAAGTGAAGGCGGTTCAGCTTGCGCCTCTCGTTTGTTTCAGTCGAGGTTTTAGACCAGAGCAACTTCAAAGCAGGAATACTCGGTGGAGGGCTTCACAATTCTTGTTCTTTTACCCTGCTTTACTCCGAAATCCTAAAGAGCTTCTTCTTGCTTGAAGCCCGAAGACTCTTGCGGCGTGTGGTACCCTGTACATTGTATGAAAATGTGGGCACTTGGAGGTTTGTGCCCTAAGAGCCACTCCAAACGAAAACAAGGGTCGCGGATGACTGTAACCATGATCTATTTCAATACACGATGAAGTCATCCGCAAATACTTGTACCATCTGTGGCGATATGCTAACTACTTCAACTAATACTCTTGATGCTGATTCTTCTTTCAGGAGGGCGGAGCTATTTTGCTACATACAGGGCGTTGAAAATCTTTCTGTTTGTCGATATCTGGTATCTCAGGACAGCAACCTTGCTGCAGTTGCTGTCGGAGATACAACAAAGCATTCCTGCAACCACACGTTGTGAATCCTTGGCGGTTCTCTTTGAGCAATGGGTTCAACATTCATCCGCCAAGCCGTGTGGACGGAAACACAACTGCAACGGATATTATGCTGCTAGCTAACTTAGTAACCCTTTATCCTTCAAGCAAGTGCGTGAGTTTGTGTGTTTATATGAGCTCGTGTCTCTAATTTCAAGACTACGGTAGGGGTTTCAACTTGAAACTTTCAAGTGCGCACTGACAGTGAATACATGTCGAACAAAGACAGGTTAGAGAGGATATCCTTGCAACCTTTCAACGCTCTAATTCTGGCACGCGTATTGGATTACAGAATATGCAGTTTGGAGTGCCATTTGATTTGAACTTCAAATCAAATGGCAGATGCAAAGCAAAAACCAAGCTCTGTATCTGCAGCGCAAGAATGGCGAATCTCCCGGAAGGAAGACGAGCCAACCTTTTTCGTTCGACAGTCGCGAGTGGTGGCCCGCGGCAAGTCATTCCAACAGTCCAGACTTATTCCATGGCGTTCGTTCACCCTTTAGGTTGTACTCCGTCGTTCGATGGGGGGAAATACGCCCGCAACGGTGCGCGCGCGGTTCTTTCCTCTCACCACATCGGGTGAAGACTCACCCACAGTCCATATCCGTTCAACGTCGTCGCTCTAGAATGGTCCCTAGGCTTTCAGTATCCCTTGGCTCGTCTGACCTCATATCCACTCAAGAAGCAGTTGACAAATCGCTGAATGAAGCACTAACTTCAACCCCCTCCCCAACGCTGGCAATTGTGACTCACACAGTTGACCGCAATGCAGCAGATGTACATGGCATTATTCGCAAGCGACTGCCAGATGTGCAAATCCATGGCGCCACCACCTGTGGTGCACTTTTATCAAACACAGGAGCAATACCAAATGGTGTCGGGATTCTCTTGATCGACAATCAAGACATGGCGGCTGCATCGAGCAATCTCGAAACCTGTGATGCAAAGGAGGCGACCAATCGAGTAGCTGCGAGGCTAAGAGCGCAGATTGGAGACGTTTCAAACATTCTCCTCGCCACGTCACCTGGAATAGAGGAGGAGGTTATCGACTGTTTCTCAGCAATTCTACCAAATGCAAGAATATTTGGTGGGTCGGCTGCAGACAACACTGTTGCAGGAGAGTGGAGCTTGCTTTCAGAAGATGGCGTGTTTTCAGCAGGCTTGTCAGCGGTGGGCATGAAAGCTGATGTTTCTTTCGGATCTTGCTTGCTTCCACCGTACGAAAAAGGGGATCAGTTTGCAACAATCACGAAATGCCAGGGCCGTGTCATTTATGAGCTTGATGGTCGAACGGCCAGTGAAGTGCTCCGGGAGTGGGTCGGAGACAGCATTGAACAACAGTCGAAGAATGGTGGGCAAGTCATAATCGAATGTGCCTCGTTTCCACTTGGTGTGGAAAGGGTATCTGGCGGATGGATAGCGATTCACGCAGCGGAGATAACGCCAACCGGCGGTGTGGGCGTGTTTGCGGAAGTGAAAGAAGGGGACAAACTCAATGTTATGCGCAAGATGGGCGGAGGTGATTCTGCGACAGCTGCTTCAATCGGTATAGAACAAGCGTATAATCAAGCTCTGAAACAAGGGGGATTGACCAACCCTAGGGCCGGCGTTCTTATTTATTGCGGTGGCCTTAGTATTGCTGTAGGTGATAAGTTGAACGACAGTTTGATGCCGATGAAAGGAAAAGCACCTCTGCTCGGTATGACGGCGTTTGGAGAACAAGGAAACGTGGCGGGAAGCAACTTGCACTCGAATCTAGCGGTAGGTGTGGCACTGTTTGAATAGGCAGTTGGATTGGAGTGGAAAATAAGGGTCCACTTTTCGACAACAAATGTATGAGGTCCCTACTGCGTTTTCTTGTGGGGTTCTATCTTGTGACGTTGGTCCCATCGTGTCTCTCTAATGAGGCAAACCAAAGCGCCTATCCCAAGAATAGAAATGAAAACTATAGGGTACAGAATCTGATCGCGGTCTTTCTTCGCCAGGACAGCTGACACTAGACGATCAACAAAGAACAAGTTGAACACAGCCCATATCCATGCAGATGAAGCGCGAGTGATAAACGGCAATCTTGCTTCACGTTTTCCGAGACTGGGCCCGTAACACCTTTCCAGAGATATTATCAACATAGCCACGAATCCGATCGATCCCACCACATGTGCAGTCTTCAGAGGCAAAAGGCGAAATATTGGGTGGGTGGTTTCAATTCGAAACATAGTCCTGACAATAAGATCATCAACGTAGACACGCAAGTCACTTGTGATAATCACGAAATGACAGAAGTGAGCGCAGGCAACCATTACTGCCAGAAACAAAGACCATAAAGAAGAAGGGCTGGTCATGAGGAAAAGTGAGAAAATGGGTGCCGTGACAGCTCCTGTGTGCCGCGATGCTGATCGAGCCCACCCGTTTTGCGGTACGCGATCAAGCACAATTCCCTTTGCAATAGACGAAAAGAACACCATGACGAGATAAAAGAAGACAAGACCAAATATCGTCCATGCTGTAGACAAGCAAACTCGCTTTGCTATGGAAACACGATTAACATCTTGAGCAAGTTCTGCCGGCATGATTGATGCGATTGAATGGGGAACACGAACTATGTCCTTGACGTATCAGTGTATTGAAGTAGAGACAGTCTTCCGATTACGATCACTTTAGCATTCTTAAGCTTCTCCCAATTGCTATATTCGCGAAAGAAAAGCACGGGAGCGCCGCTAGGTTGGGTGTCAGCTTGTTGGGAACTGAGGCCTGCGTTTTGAGCAATGGTTGCAAGAGCTTAGGATTCTAAACCTTTCCCTGCAAAACTCGGGAACGTATCGTAAAAAAGATAGTGAAAGAAGCAGCGTCAGATCTTCAATTGCGGGTGCTGTTGGTACCAACGGCAGGGATAACTTTAGGTAGATGGCCTTCGAAATCCGCGAAGAGCTACTCCGTGAGGGACGGAGTTCGTATCCAATTTGCAAAGTTAGGTTACCAAGGGTAACGCATTCAAATTCATGATGTAACGACTGTACACGTACAACATCTGTTAAGAAAATCTTACGTGCATGATGTGATGCACTCTTGACTCCATTGCCGGCCCTGACGCCTGTCTACGAGTGACGAGTTGATTTGGACGGTTCGTCAGGTGTACTTTCAGCATATCTTTGATAAGAGTCGAGAATTACCAACGGTTCTCCTACGAAGGTTTCGCTGCATGCCTCCGCACTAGTCTTGTCAACTCTTGCTTCAACTGCTAATCCTCGAAAATTGCTTCTTCATCGGCATACGTGGTCATCAATTACCACGTTATCTGAAAAGGGCAGAGGACATGGCCTCCCGTCTTTCTAGGTTATACAAAACATATCGAGCTGTTTCCACTCGCCACCTCTTTTGTTCTACGGCACTGAAACCATATCAGCCCCAATTGAAGTTAAGCAGAACAGAGCGCTTTGTTTCACTCTCATCAATTAGAGTGCTAAGCAGCAATTCTCAATTTCAGCCTACCAAATACCCGCAGATCGCTCGTAATCTACGTACCATACCCAGCGATTCCGTCGCGAAATCATCGTCTATACAGACAGCGACAGGAAGCGAGCTCGTTCTTTCCCCACCTGCTCTTGTTGTCACTCGTGAATATGAATGGGCAAATATCCTTATTGGCTTCGAGCAAGCCAATAAGTACACCATTCGAGCAGCGCCGGGCGGAGAAGTAGTCGGATACATTGCAGAAGTACGTTAGAATGCATTCTGTTAGTTCAAAAGCGATTGACATGTGCTAACTGTGGGAGTGTCCCCGAAAAAACAGGAAGGCTCGTTTGGGAGCACCATAACGAGAAACGTTCTTCGAACCCATCGCCCATTCAAGGCAACCGTGTTTGACAAAGATCGCAACGTCATCTTTCGAATCCGTCGCCCGATGTATCTCATTTCAACGTCAATATTTGTAGAGACCGAAGAAGGTGAAACACTAGGCGAAGTGCACATGAACTGGCATATGTGGCGAAGAAGATACAATCTTTATATTGAGAAGAACCAATTTGCAGAAGTTGATTCAGGTTTTCTAGCGGTCGACTTCGATATGCGAGATGTTCACGGCAAGCGAATCGCATCGGTCAACAAGGATTTTACTGGATTCGCACGCGAAATATTCACAGACGCGAGGCAGTATGTGCTTCGATTGGACCCATCTTTCGGACTAGACCACGATGGATCTCTCGTCTATGACGCGGCCACGGTGAACGTATCGCCAGAGGAAAGTAGTGCTATGAAAATGACACATCGTGAGCGTGCAGTCATCCTTGCGGCAGCAATCTCGATTGACTTCGGTACGTGTACAAATCAGTTAGTCTATACCGCACTACCGCGAACACACCACTTCAGAAAGCTAACACTATGCCTTTACAACCGTCCTTACAGACTACTTCAGTCTCCACAGTCGAGGCCCTGGCGCAGGGATGTTAATGGCGCCGCCTATACCAGTGCCGGGATCAGCCCCACCAGTGGGCGTTCCTGGCGCGGGTCCTGCAGCTGGGGCGGGCGTGAACGCAGGAACAGCTGTCGGTGCCGACATGATGTCTGACGGCATGACAGGACCTCCTCCAAACGCGGAAACCCCATATCAGATTGATGACACAGACATAGACTCTGCTCCTGCACAAGACTCCTCTCAAGGCGGCTCATGGGGGAGAACAGAATCGTTCGAAGAGCAAACGGCTGACGGTGCTAAGGCATCGGGCAATACGGAAGAATCCGAATGGGCAACTTTTGAAGAGCCTGACCATGGATTTGACGATCCATACGCCGATGATGACGCTTGGAATTCGGACAACGATTCATGGGGAGGTGGTGACGTTGGAGGTGATGGCGATGGGGGAGGCGGCATACTGGGGCTTATCAAGGGATTATTCTTTGGTGATGACTGATGACGAAATTGACTTGCGTAGTATAAACCCGTTTCACGACATTTCACCGCTTCGAAGAATATCAATCATGGAGAAGACCTGCTTTTCTTCGCCTTTCTGACGCTGGGCATCAAGAAATTGGACTGCATCAACGGTACCTGCAGCGTACACAAGCCGCCCGCAAACATTATGTTGGAACTCGAAATTCACTGACCCGTCTGGGCTTGTAACATGATAGGTGTGGAAAGCATGTCCAGATTTAACATGTTCCTGCGGTACATGCATCTCATTAACCGAACGCTCTTCATCTCGCACCTTTTCGATCTCGTCAACCTGAAAATTGAGGCCCAACTTATTAAACGAGGCCACAACAGATTTGGCAGTACCTGATGTATCTGCTTTCGTTGCTTGATGGGATTCCTTGACGACCATCTTGTAGCCAGCGAAGGCACCAGGAAACTCTGTGGCCATCATGTCCATCATCGCCTGGAAAGCAACAATTTGCTTGCCCATATTCGGGGCGATCACCGCATACACCCCTGGTGCGCCAGCAATAGCGTCTTTCATGGCGGATACGTCACCGCCAGTAGTGCCAATAACAAAACTCAAACCTGCTGAAGCATAGTTTCTAACATTCGGGTTAGCAGCGGAAGGGTGTGTGTAGTCCACGACAATTAACCGGGGGTACTTTTCTCGACATCTTTGTAGACATGCAAAATGCTCTTCCGGGGGTGAAAGCCTAATTTGAACACCGTTAATCTCTATCTTATCCCGCATATCGGGACCAGTGAGGGCTTCATCAGCCAGGATTAGGCCTCGATGTACAACTTCTTCTGCGGCGGCCGTGGCCATCTTCCCAGGCACTCCGTTGACCATGACGGCCAGGTCATCATGAAGCATGGAGGTTGTGGTCACATGAGGAAGGTAGGCAGAGCGAGATCGTGTTCTGAATACGATCCGATCTCTTCTGCAAAGAAACGATGAGCTCTGTGAACACAAAGACGTGGGAGAAACCTGACGGACACCACAAGACAAAAGGAACGCAACCATGGTAGTAGGGTGTGCGAATGTTAACAGATGCAGAAGGTTAAGAAACCTGGAATTTCTTAGCGATCGCTAGATTGCGACCTCATTAACTTCAGACTTATTCAATCCCTCTCTCTTTTGCGAATGCGGGAAAGTCCATGCATCTGGTTGATCTCTGTAAGAAGGTTACCAGAGTGTATGTATCTCAAAATGAATTCAAATTGTAGGGTTTTTGCTGATGCACGGTAGTGGGATTGAGCTTAGGTTGCTTGTTCGTTCTTTCTGGGTACAAAGGTAGGCCGCAGTGCATCTATTACGGGGCTTCTTCACTATTTGATGAGTTTAAAGGATTTCTGATGTAGGTAATAAAAAACGAGTGATGTCGGGATATCTATATCTCTTCACCGCCGTGACTTTTGAAAAGGTGCTTCTGTGTGTGTGTGTGAAGGTTTTAACGTAGCTAGCATGCTCTTTGATTGTGCACAATATATATGGTCCGGTATTCTCTATGTTTCGCCATTTGTTTCTTTGATGGTCTTGCAAGGGCTTAGTACGACATTATCGATTCGCACAGGGATCAGTTAACACAGACAGGACCACCGGAGTCCCCAGAGCTGAATAGAAAAGGCTGTCAAACGATTCCTGACGAGAGGCTGACAAGCCCTTAACCCTTTACATCGGAAACGAAACGCTTCAGCGGTTGAAGACACCTATGGGACCTAATACTTTCTTCGTATCACATGTAGCCCAGTGAGTGTAGCACGGCTACAAATTTGTGGTTGGAGGCTGTGATAGTGAGTATTATAGGTTGTCGGGGTTCTTAGCAAACCCCGCGCTACGAGGAATTAATGTATGCGTGTTCGTAAAAGAGAGAGAGAACCTTTTACAAGAGTGATTCCTAAACTTCAGGCCGCCAGTTGCGCAGGTGCAGCCTCGCGACGGAGTAAGGGTTAGCAGTACTACCCTCGTTATAGGGTTTTTCCTTTTTTTAATTTAAGGATGTGCTCCATCTAAGAGCAACTTCTCGTCCACTCGTTCGTCTGCTATTCCCTGAACCGTCAAGCACGCAGAACCATACCCGGTCTTTGATGATTTTCACACCTAAACAGAATGCGTACCTCATCGGTGCCTCGTGAAGCCAGTCGTTGGTATAAATCTAATTGGCATAGGGATACAACAGCTCTTTGGAATATGAATTGAGAAAAGGTACTGGTCGCGCGCAGGCTGAAGTTTTTGTTTCTCCAGTGCTTAAACCACTCAACCAATGTAGCATTGGTTCACATGCACCAAGAACCCACCCACACTCATCTCCACCTTAAGGTACCCCTTTAACCCTTCCCTTGCTAATCAGCCATGACCACAATGCAGGAATGTTACATCCCTATTTGCCAAGCGTTTCTTCCTGTCAAAACTCTTCCGGTACCCGCGCCTGCTCAGCGGCAACGAACGGCATTAACCATGAGCCGTCCGTCCAGCGCAATGCTACCACGTGTTGTCGTTCTTCCAGGTAAGTAGTAACAACTTCTGTCTATAGTGCTCGCTAGAGAGGGTCTAACATAATTGAATCATTCGTTTTGATACAAAGGTATGGATGGAACCGATCTTCTTCTCGACTCATTTCGCAGGCAGCTATGTACGCCTGATGATCCTGATCGCGTTATAGCAGTTGACTATCCGTACGCACAATCTCTTTCTATCCAAGACCTGGCCTCTCTTGTTGTTGCAAAATATTTATCTCCCCTGGAACGGGATAGAAGAGGATACGTACTCGTTAACCAATCGTTTTCTGGCCATGTTGGTCTTCAACTTGCTATTCGTAATCTTCGGAGACTTCGTGGGCAAGTATTTGTGAACTGTTTTGCCTCCCCTCCAGGCCCAAAATTCTTACAGAACATACCTTTCACGGCGACATCGTCTCTCTTCAAAAGGCAGCCACCACCATGGATGGTAAGCCGTATCTTCCTGGGGCCTTCTGCGACAGGGATGGACCATGTCCAAGCAGCCGCATCTCGCATAAAGCCAGAAGTGATGAGTCATCGTCTATCGCTTTGTCTTACAGAAGACTCGTGGCATCTTTGGCGAAATCGGAGGTTGTTGCCATCATCTCAGACACTGTACCTGAGAGGCGATAATGACCTTCTCATTCCAAAACCGCAGGCCCAGCAATTGCGATCGGCGCGACCAGACATAGAGTGGGTCACAGTTCCAAAAGGTCCGCACTTGCTATTACAACGATACGGCACTGAATGCGGAGTAGCTGTCGAAAACTTCTGTAGTCGGATGCAGCCTTCTAGTCCTCTTTGGAACCCTTCACAAAAGGTGCGGCCCGTCGAGAGAGTGGAGATGGAATAAGCCGTGACACTCTCTTACGGTAATCATCATAAGCTGGGTACTTCTGTCTCGAAATGGCTTCTGTAAGTAGAGTGGTTATTTGAAACAGGATAATGTACATAACGGCACCCGACATGGTCCAGTTGACCCAGAGAGAGCTTGGAGAAACGGAAAATAGGTAGAAGGAGCACCAAACCATCATTTCTGCGAAGTAGTTGGGATGACGACTCCACGCAAAAAGCCCAGACTGAAGGAAGCCATTCTTTAGATCTGCTACTTCTTCAGATGATAAGTCGTTAGCCGCGTCGCTTTGTCTCTCCGAATTCTTCAGCCAGTTTGCTTTGAGTCTTTGAAAACGTTGCTGCTGAAAATCGGCAACAGCTTCGAGGACTATTCCAAAGAGCATTCCAATGGATGCTACACCATCGACAAACGTAAACTTTGGGCTAAGTCCCCGACCAACCCACGCGAAATAAAGAGGAGAGCTTGCAAGCGCAAGCAATACAGTCATCATACCACACACAAGGATCGCGTAAGCAATTGGAAATAAGGCGTCATTCTTGACAATATTCGCACGTAGCCAAGGGTAGCGGTAGTCAAGAGTACCCGGCTTGTAATAGCCCCGGCAAGCAGACCCGTAGGTAAGACGAAGACTCCACATCAACACTAAGCTGCACATAACTGCAAGTCTCAGATCAAGAGACGAATTTGTTCGACGATCCTGGTTTATAAGAGGGTGAAGTGTGTATAAGACTGCGTATGCAAACGGAATGAAAGTCCAAAAGCGATCATTCCAAGCATAAGATCGGGTTAGAATAGACAAACAGATTTGAAGAGAGATCAAGAAGCCCGTTAGCCAGAACGCAGTCACAACGGGGTTTAGCGCCACCACAGTGTCATACAAGTGCGCAAAGCTGAATTTCCTTATGAGATCTGGGATGACTCGATCGGATGCCGTCGTGATGGTTAGCATAACAAGAGAAAGGTGAAACTGTGAACTCATTCTTTACAGCTTGAGCACTACGGTTGGACTTCGAGATTGACGTGTGATCCTGCGGTAAGTATGACGAGCGAACGAGGTCCTAAAGGCTAATGCCGAGTATTGTCCCTGTCCCTCACACTCAGAACAAAGTCCACTATTCGAGAGGGGTGTGTTTCACCCTTGAGTTTTCGCAAAATATGAATTCAGAATCGATCTGCACTGCAGATTTTGCACAGAACTTCTGTGCAGTCTATGACGGAAGTGCCTCATGGCTTGTAACCCTATCTCGTCATCAATTCAAGCAGGGATAGGTTGCTACATACAAGGGCAGCTTGGCCTTGAATGCCTGTGCCAGAAGATGTGTTGACAAAGTCAATTTTACACGGCGCCAAGCCGTCATGAACTGCGAGGAGAATTCATTTGTTCGTAATGTTACCGAAAGGGAATACTATTTCTGGGTTCCTTGAGAAACAAGGATTCTTTCTAGCCAAAAGTTTAAAAGAGGTGTACAAAACGAACCAAAAAGATTTAAGAAGATACCGTTGTGTGTATGGCATGCATTTGCCCTTTGTTCAAAAGCATGTTTATGGGCCCATACCACTGATTCCGAAATCGCGGTAGGGATTCTTATCAAAGAACTTCTCTGTATTTCAGTTCTCTAACACACTAGCCGGCGTTTTTTGCACTATCGCTAGTTCTCCTAGTCCTTGAAGTTCTCTTGCAGATGGAAGAACTCGTCGAAGAGACTTGGAGAGCTTTCTTCAGCTCATGACATAGTGATCAGCAGTGTGTTCAATTAGAGGACGGATATTCATTCTTTTCTGCACACAAGTGGAAAGGTGAAGCCCAGTAGCATGACTATCAAACACCTGAAAGAGAACTTTTTGCGCCATTCGTAAGGTACTGTAACTTCTTCTGCCAGCGATTCTGGATCAGTTGGTGGCGGACTTCACGGATGACTCTTGAACCTTTGCCGGGCTTCTAAGAAATCTACCGGAACACGCATATGTTAATTCATTAAGAGGTGACGGTTACCTTTAGTATAGAAGGCCCTGCTTTCGCCAGCTTGTCTACGAACCCTCTTCTATCGATACCACAATGCCGAGGAATCCAAACAACATCGAAAGAGATTTGAAAGAGATTAGGAAGGAGTGTCCTCTGAAAACCTTTCTGCGAAAACACGAGCTCTTCACTGTAATGAGGGGGAAGCATTTGCTTGAACTTCCCTCTTAAGGGGCACTACGAAAGTCCTGTACCCTTGCATCCTTTCCATGAGTGCAAACGCGTATTCCTGTTCTGTGGGAAGATAAGGTTTAACCCTTACTTGATCTTGAATCAAGATTCTTGATGTCTCATGTTAAGCATAGAGGCATGTGTACTGGTATATTCCCGTTTTGTTTCGTGGTTAAGCATGTTTGCAGTTCTACGAGGAATTACTGTTCGTACATGTGAAACCTGAGCCCGTTTATGTCTTTAATCACTCACCTAACTTCGTTCGAAGCTAGTGCAATGCGTTTATGGAAACTGCTCCGTTCATATTTGTCTCCAGTCTCTTGGTAAACATGTTTCATAAACATATGCTCTCTCGCCTCTTGTGGGCCTGATTTCAATAAACGCTTTCGGGTTGAGAAGAACTATGCGTATAATGTCTGCCCCATACCGCAGCACGGACATATCACTGAAACTGCAACTCCCGCATCCGTGGCAAATATTGCAGGGCAGACTGAACATCGCAGAACACCTGCTGATGTGATAACCTTCAGGCTTCGAAAACATAGCTGTCCCCCAGGTTGAGGCATGGTATCCACAAATCCTCTTGTCTGACATAATGCGTACTTTTCCCTCAAGGAAGCTCTCTTCTCCTCTGGCACTCCTAATTCTTTGACCATGCGCATTGCCTGAGCTGCACTTCCAAAGTTACCCAGGAGTATATTCGCATCAACGGCCTGTATCAGGCCTTCTATCCGATCCGCTGCCAATAGTACTTGTGCTGTTAATCCATTTGCGAGCTGTGCGTAAGTTACTCTGCCCGGTATTGTGTTTGCATGTTCACCACTAGCAATCTCTTCCATCGCAATTCGAATTCGACAGGCCATATGATAGTACACGATGCCATTCAACAGCTGTTGCGCTACAGATATTCCGCGCTCCTTCCCGCGGAGAACGGAACGCAGCGCAGTGTCCAATTCCATCTGTGCGGCTTCAAACCTACCATTCCCATACTTTCGTACAGCCCGATCGAACATCTCAGGCGCACGCACGGGTGCCAAAGGCATCCCCGTTGATAGCAAATTCCGTTGCGACGCCACCATTTGTCCCGCTGCGGCCTTCATTTCACTAACGGCAGTATCATTGGCTTGTCTTCGTTCGACAATTAATTGTCGTGTTTCCTCGGTTTTCCTTCTCGTCAACGCGGTTAGATCCCCGTCACTCGACGCACCTGCGAACTGGTTTGCTTCATGCGCTGAACCTTTTCGGGGCTGTGGCGCTCTGTCATTATCCCCGTTCATTGTCTCAAATATACCATCATCCGCGGAATCATCTCCATGCCCTCCTGACTTACCAATAACTGGTATGCTTCCATCAATTGTTTGTGGAACCTCTCCGCCAAATTCGTTCTCGTTATAAAGTGTCTCGTTGTCATCCCCACTAATTACATAATCGTGGAACGTTTCTTGTCTCAAGACCATCAAGCGATCATTAAGGTCCTTTGCCACGTTTGTCACCAGTTTCGTTTCTTGTGGTGGCAACTGTTTACCGTCCGCATCCTCTCCAGGCGAAATCCGTATCATGATCATGTGTTGGTCCTCCGACCCGAGAGAAATAGCTGATGGATCGACGGCCTTTGTGGCCCTTTGCACGTTTTGGCGATCTCTTGTCTTCACGATCATTGACGAATCTGTCGCAACACTACTTACAGAACTCTTCTCTACTAATGGGTGCAACGTATCAAGAAGATAAGAATTCTTTGAAATACGGGCAGCTGTAATCACAGATCTTAGAGCAGCATAGCCACCTTCGGTATCAACAAATGCTGAGAAGGTCCCTCTTCGACCTAACAAAGCAGAGCATCTCCGACCCACAGCGAAATCACCAGATGCGAATGACATATTCAAGAGCCGCTGTACCATGCGAAACAATTCGGTTCCAGCATGAAACGAATCATAAGCAGGCAAACGCGAGTATTCTTCTTCTAATATACTCAAAGCTCCTCGAAACTCACCTAGTTGTCCCAGAAATGCTGCCCGTCTTAAGGGCGACATGCTCCCTTTTCCTTCTTTCGACACAGCAATAAGATAGGCTAAAGGAGTCAAGTTACTCTCGATCAAAGCATCAGTTAATTCAGCTGATGCCTGAGAGGCATCGTGAGTATCTAGAATCGCTTTTACCGTTTCGGCAAGGTTGGCGGATCTGCTGTTTCTCAAAGCTTCAAATGACAGCACGCCTCTCACTGTGCTTGAAACAGCGCTATACGGACGCGAAGCTATGGCAAGACAGCACTTTTGAGAATCAGAATTCGTTGTTGTGTACACAACCCTATCAGGAAGACATGCCACCAACGCCGGTAAGTGACCTCCATGACTCAGATTTGCAACTAGATCTGCCTGGCCGTTCAACGCTATAGAAAAGACGGAGTTACCTTGCGCCAACATGACAACTGGTCCAACCCAAGATATGCACGGTGCAGCAAAGGGAGTCACCTTTCTTGAAATGGTTTGCATGTCGAACACAGCATGCACACTCAGAACATGACGCACGAAAACTATTCTTCTATCCGTCATGATTGCTCCAAGGTACTGTTCTGACCTCGAAGGTAGTTTTTGCCATCGCACGTCAAGAACCGTTTCATTTTCCTTCAGCGGGATAGCAGTGTTGTCGTCCATAGAGAACCTTATTGAAGCATCTTGATAAGTGTCCCTCGAAACTGCCCGTGAGTCAAAAGCGTTCTTGGATACTGCTAGTCGGTTTTCATCGATATCGTGATACAGGACAGCATTCCATTCCGCAAATGGAGTTCGAAATACTTCTCCTATGCGATTACCAGCGAGCTTGAAGCGTTGAACGCCCCTGGACTGACGGGTTTGCTGTAATCCTTGTGACGAAGATGGTGCCGCGAAGGAATACACTGATGCAGATGAGCCTGTGTTCGACACAATGAAGATTTTATCCTGTTTTCCTGGAGCACCGAGGAAGCATCCTGAGTCCCCACCGGTTGGTTCTGATACATTCCACTTTCCTTTTAAGCGTTTGGTGCACAATACGTACCTACCAGGAGGGTCAGGGTCAGCATACGAGTCAGTTTCCACCTCAGTGTCTCCATCATAGAAAACAAGAGCCCCTGTGCAAGTCCCGTCTGCATCGCGAGCTACTTCGACCCGCCGAACGTCACCGGAAGGGAGCTGACAGCATACATGTAATAGCTCTGTTCCCAATTCATAACGAAACAGGCACCCCTTATGAGCCACAACACTGTCTGGATCAACAAGAACTGGCCCCTGGAAGATATCTCTGCCACCAGCCGAGAAGCCTGTGTCGAGGCCACACGTTACTGGTCTTTGAACAGCAGGAATCCCTGCGACTGTAGGTTGGAACACGTAAATACCCCCAGTATTGTCTAATGAGCATGCGAGCAATCCAAATGTGGGGTCACATGTGATGGTGGCTGGGACGCCGGTATTGTCGCGGTTTCTAATGCTGCTTTCTGGCTTATGCAAACTTTGCCGGGAATCATCAAGTAAAGATGGTAACCGAGAAGGCTTCGGGAATCGGTTGCTGGCAACGAGCATATTAGACGAGTTGATCATTTTGACGACAATTCTCTGTGAGGTTGTAAGGAGAAGCAGATATCCCGGCCTTCTTTTTGTGAAACACATTGCGCGGAAACGCTTCTTTCCCTCACGTATTCGCGAACAAGCGAATTGTGGTTGCTCACCCCGTCTGAACGTTCCGCTCTGCGCGTTGAAGGCCATTATCCTTCCCAGGTTAGTGCAAACGACGACAATGAGGAGAAAAGGATGCAGTGCTATATCAACTGGCCTTTCTCCCATTAATAGTTGCGAATCAAAGCAGCTCTGAAGCTGCTTTCGCGCGATGTCCCATACGCGAACAATCCCATTTTCATAAACGGCAGCAGCAGCGGGTAGTTCATCGTGGACGGCGACAGCAGTAATCGGACATAAACGAGACTTGGCACTAGTAGCTACCTTTCCTCGAACGCGAGCAAAGACTCCATCTACAACGCTCATATTACCTTGATTGCCGTCCACATGGCTTCTAAGTTTAAAAGGCTTGGAGATTTCGCCGTCGCTTTCAACGTGCACGCACCAAATACTAGGACTGTCTGCCTTCACAAAGATTGCATGTTTTCCGAGGGAGCTACCGCATGCCATAGTGACGGAGCGCCCTGCATCAAATGAGCGCTCATCTGACAGATAAATAGCGTTTGGGCTGTCAACGTAAGACGCTATGTGCCCGTCATGAAGGAATGCTAAGAACGAATGGGCACCACCAACACTGACAATCTTGTCAACAGAAGATGTTGTGCGGAGAGTGACTTGAACAGCGTTTGTGACTATATTGTGATCAGCAATAAGGTCTTTCTTCGCAGTCAAAAGACGTGGTTGTGTAGCAGACAGGGCGTACTCCAGTTGGTTCTTGACTCCATACGGGTGCGATGCGATGCAGCGCAATTGCAGTTGCATGATCAAGTTCCTCAATTTCGCTGGAAGCTCAGAGTACGGCGAATTCGTAACAGAGGGGAAGCACAGAGATTCCTCGGAGAGACTTGCGACACGGGAAAGACGAACAACGTTCTATTAGTACAGGGGTGTTTATTAGAACAATGCAAACACTCCGAGGAAGTTTTGTCAGGTGCATACGTAGCCAACCATGCACATTATTCCCAAAAAAACCCACCTCTATTAACGAACATCAGGATAGACAACCCTTATCTACCTTCGTACCTCTCGCGCACGTTTCGCCCAATTCTTCGTTCATGTCACGTTCATAGTTTGTTGGCAGCAGCCTTCCCTTGTAGTGTGCTGCGAACCCCAAAGCTTTCGTTAGCTTCTTCGGTGACCCGTCGCCTTGAGTCAGCCAGACCTTTATTAATGGTATGCGATGTGTGTTTGTAAGCAATCAGACGCGCAAATTCTGCAAGGGCGGAAAGGATTCAGAGAGCTAGTCCCACCCAGCTAGCGAAGGATACGGGGCTAATTCTCCCTTCGAAGTCTTATTCTCAACCATGGATCAACTTAGCCTCCCTTTTTTTCATCTTTATAAGTAACTGGGGGTTTCGGCAGTCCTCGGCGGGAGGAGTACTGCATTAAGTCCATGGCCAGGGTGCATACCAGACGGCTGCTCGAAGCAGCACTTGTTCTGATCGAGCCAAACATGCTTTGACCTGAGCAAAAACTGCTTTGAGAAACAAGCTTTGACGGTCTGAGCTCAGGGACATCTTTGGTGTCCTTTCGGTTTCTTAGTTTCATAACTGTGACGTTCGAATTGTTTGACTCTGTCGCCATCACACGGTGAAAAGGGTTGTAGCGAGCAAGTTTGGGATACCCTTGGCACTCTCTTTGTGCGACATTATGCAGTTTGTTCTAAAAAGCAGTTTATGAACGCTCACCCTGATAAAGTATCCGCAAAAAGGTCAACCTCGGGCGTTCATGCCTAAGTGGTCGTTGTAGGGGCAGAACGGTTCGCTTCAAGAGAACAACATTTGATGTTCGCATGTGCGTCTTGGGTTGTCGTTTTTCGCTGTCGCTTGCAGTTTAGCCACAACTCAGCAGCACTCCTTGATGAAGTGCTCGCGATTGCAATGGTTTTAGTTATCTATGAATAAGCATAGAAACGACTCTGCTTCTGATCCACGGTACACTATCTTCATAAACGCCATGGTCTTTCTAGTGTTTCACACGAGAATGAACTGAACTATAAATCATGTAGTTAGATTATTAGCATAGTGCTGGTACATACACGACTCATCTATAACTCTTCTTGAGAGGGAAAAGTTAGTTCCCATCTTCAGAGGCTACACTTTGTGTACATGCAAACTCTCAATGTCACTTCTGCGCCCTAGCCGTTACTCACTTTACGCCGCTGCATGTTTAGTGAACTGAGTTCTTCCCTGTCATCTTCTCGCATACGCTTCCTATTCCAAGATCCGTTCTGAGTAAGGCACTTTACGCGGGGTCCCTCGCTCTCATATAAGCGGCAATACTCTACCCATGTACAGCGAATATCAAAGCTTGGATTGGGTTCCTCCCGGAAAAAGCCATCATGGCCTATCAGGGACATTGCTCTAAACCTATGCTGTGGCGCCTCTCGTTCATCAAGGCTTAATCCGAAATCCATGATATCTACTAGTTCAGACAGGGTCTCTTGGCGTTCGAAAAAGAGATCAGTGATTCTGTGCTTCGCCGAGGCGTCCATCTTACTAACAGCAGACTTATCCTTCATAGAGTGAGACTGAGCATCCAGTCCCATGGAGACCGATAAATACATGTCAGTGTGCACCTTAACGCTGCGCACGAGAAAACTCTTGTTCGTAGTCTCTACGCCAATCAATGGTTGCAATATGTTGTAATGATCACGCCAAGTATCCAAAAGTCCACCATTCTCACTCACTTCAATAGTGGCTTGCTTCATACTAGGATTCATATCAGTGCGAATCTCATCAAAAAGTCTCAAATGGATCTTGGGACCCAACACTACGCACTTTGCCAGAGACTTTCTATCATCAGTTTCATCAACATTAGACCCAACAACAGACTCTACAGTGCTCCTCGTTTGAGATAACCCAGTCTCCACAGAATCAGCCGCCACAATGTGATGAACATAAATAATGCTGCTTCGCTGGGCAAAATTGTGAACTCGGTTTATAGCTTGAACAAACGCCGCATGATGCCATACTGCATTCATGATGATCACACGATTGGCATTCACAAAACCCCATCCAGCGCCTTCCATGAGATCAATGTGAGACCCGAAAACCGCAATGAGTGCGGCTCCTTTGTCGCTTTGGTTAAAACTATCAAGTTCTTCCACTTCGCTTTCACTGGCATTCCTTATGGCCATCTTGAATATGCTGTCTCCTCCAATGGGCAGATGCTCTTTAAGATCTTTGGCAACCTCATTCTGCAATGATTCTGAGCTCACGAAGACTACCGCTCTCTCATTGTCGTTAATACAGGTAGACACGAAGTAGCGTAATGTTTCAAACTTGGCTGACGCCAATTCTGTCGGCCGTCCAATAATCTGCTTGATCTCCGCAGCTATTTGAAAGTCAAAGGGCCTCCTCCCGAAACATTCCTGAAGCTCAAAATGTTCGCCTTGCTGTTCCATCGCCAACTCTCTTTCAAGACTAGCGTGAAGAGCTGATACACTACACGTGAAAATAGAAAGAACATGAACAGCAAAAATAGAACTGCAAGCTCCAGAACGTATGCCGTTAGCTAGGCATGTTACAAGATCTCTGTACGTTCGACGTTGGTTACGATGCATGTTGACATAAATCACAGATTCCTGAGAGAATCTTCCACAATCGTTCAGAGTTTCCTCTCTCATCTTATGGTTCACTTCGAAGGAGATCATATTCAGTTTGCGACAGAGATAGCTAGACATGTTCACTGCGGCCTGATTCTCTAGCGTGTTTGTCAAACTCACCACACCCCTAGTCATCGGCTTCACGTAAAGATCCCAAAACCCTGAACGATTGCCAAGCAAATCCGGACAAGCCCAGTCGACAATTTGCCATGTACGGGCAAGACTAGCAAGGAGTGGAGTGCTTGTCAATGCTAATCTGGCAGTAGTGCGCGTACGGCGGAGATTCGTAAATAGCAGATTTCTTGGTACACACAAGCGGGTAGCTTCATCCAGGACAATGATATCGGGACCAGGTATACATAGGGCTTCTATTGCACGCTCTCGTCGACTTATATCGTGATTTTCAGTGAGAAACATGTACAGTTCATACGAGCAAATAACCAAGCCTCCTGTGCGATGCCAGGTCGCCATGGTTTCGAAGCATGAATCCTCTTCTAGTATTTCTATGCAGATGAACTCTTGGAAACACTCCTTCGCATATACCCACTCACGAAGGCACTCCTGCGGACATACGATCAAGAACTTGGCGCAGTTACTCTCCACATTTTTTCCCACAAGCATATGAGCAAATGCCAGAAGAAGATGTGCACGTGGATACCCGATTCCATGAACCAATACAGCACCTGAACAAGGATTCTCGACAACATGATACCACAGAAAGCGGATGGCTTCAAGGTGAAGCGGAGCCATTAAGGAGTCCTCTCTGCGAAGACAGGAGCTGCATAGTTGTTCATGCAATTGAACCACAGGTTTCGCTGAGTCGACAGGCTTCCATATGTTATACATGCGATCAGATTCACAGAAATCTTGTTCTGGTCTTCCAGCTTTTGATTGAAAGTAAAAGAATCGGCGCTCCACTGCCTCAGAAACGGCCTTGTATCTGTCAAAGAACGCACTGTGAGGCATTGCTCGACGTTGACGCAGTACAGATGGGTCTTCTTCTATGGGATTTTCTTGTGATGGTAGCGCCGTGACTCGCGGTCTTTTCGTAGCAAGGGAAACCGGCTGTTCAGGTGTTTGGGAAGGAGTTTGCCTCTGGGATTGTTTCGTCGGAGCTTCATGCGTAGCGGGCTTCGATTTGTGATCTGGAATTGGTTCATCGTCATCATCTATACAGATAATATCGATTGGAGTCTTGGATCTATTTGAGGAAGGCTTAGGTGTGGGTGGCACCGGTGTGGAGGATTGCTCACGTGTTGATTCACATGTTACGTCACGTAGCTCACCACGGACTGCATTTCCTGTTGAACTTCGTGCCTCAACGCGTTTCTCAGTACATGTTCTCTCATTTAACTGCCTCCTCTTTTTGCTGTAGTTGGCGTTGTAGTTATGCCAGAAGTCGTTGATAATGGCTTGCAAACAGGTTTCCCTGCCGTTTTCTTGCAAAAACACAAGAAGCTGGAGAGCCTCATGCAGGCCCTTAATATCTGGAGATGGGATATAATTGCGGAGAAACACAGGCGGGGATAATTCAGGTCGCGACGCATCCCGTGAATGTGGATGGGAGGGATGCGCTTGCTGAGCCTCCACGGCATGACCAGTGGGTTTCGGTACCGGAATCCCAGAGCGAATCGGGATAAACTTGGGAGTGGAGGCGGGCCGGGGCTCTGAGTTAGGGATTGCACGAGAGTGCCGCGGAGGAGGTGATGCTTGCACGGGTTTCGATGGTGTACTGGAAAATTGTTTAGCGAGCCGTTCGGGAACAGCATGAGAAGGTTGAGATGAACCTGAGCCGGATGAGGATAAGGTCGCCGGTTGAGCTGCAGAGGGGACGGTGCGCGGGGTCAATCGTGGGCGCGCACTTTGCAAAAGAGGACGATCATTCTTTCGGCGTCGGCTTGGTTGGAAGATACCCATAGTTTTTGCCGCGTGGTCAGAGTTGTGCAGCAATACGGATGGGATTGGCTTGTGAACGATAGGGCGGCTTTGGCTAGCTGGCAATAACAAGTACGATGCGATGACAGGATGTTCTGTCTTGTTTTGTCTGCTGACTTCGTCTTCCGGTTAGCAGACGGCCCCAGCAGAGGTACTGGCGTGATAGTAACGTAGATTGTCTCCTGTATGCGCTTCGTTTGGCGCCAAATTTAATATTTGCAGTAGGTCTACACGCAGATGCATGTCAATGCATAGCATGTGCACTCAAAAAAAGTCTTCCGTCGGCAAACACTGCGCGAGTTTCTCAAGGTTCTACAAGGTTTTCTGTCCCTTTATCTTTCTCCGGTCAAAACAAGATGAAAGAAAAGCCTTATCCCTGCCTGATTCGTTTCTTGTAAGTAGGCTAAACCTTGGAAGTCCAGACGGAGATCAGGTTTGACGAAGAATAGGGAAGATGAAAACATTGATTCATCGACGATTTCCAGGCGCGAAGGCTATAAGAGCATAAGGATTCTCTTTCTCCTGTTTTCTATCTACCTTTCTTAGGTTTCTGAGTTATCCGATGCTCATAAAATTTTTTAGATCCGCGAGTACAAGATACGTATTATGACAATACTACTCACAATACTATTGCAAGATGTAGTAATACGTTTCTTGCAATCACAGCTGCTGGTGCAAATGAGGCCATAGCTTCTCTCACGTGACTTACCCTTGGTTGCACTCCACGGCGACACTATAAGCAGAGATACCTTTGGTATGCAGATAAGCTCCGGGCATTGCAGGGGACAAAGTCGAACCTCACGTCCAAACTTTTGAGTGGGATCAGCCTGAACTTTAGATCGCGTCAGAAATCGTTGCTGGAAACCTGGGTTAACGCCACAACGCACATAACGCCAGGTTAAATGGTTGTAAGATTAAAGGGAAGGCTAACCTCGTACCCTTTACCGCAATCTTGCTTGTAGTTCACTATTCCGTAGGATAGACGCATATTTGTCGACCATAATGACAGATGTATATATAATGCACCATCCCAAACCTGAAGAGCTGACCGGCATGCAGTAATGGAAGCTTTCGAGCCTGCGAAAGGCTTTCTCGCGGTTCCAAGACACTGTTGAAGAACCATCTCATGTGAGCACTCTCTCGGGACGAGTTCTCAACTCCACAAAACAACAATTTCAGAATGCTGTCTAGATTTTTGGCTTTCCAAGAAGAAAGAAATTACCAGTAACCCTTTACCAGCTGGCAAACCAAAGGCCGTCGCCAAGTGGTTCGTGCTCTGCCCTTATTGTCCGCACTTGAGAAGAGCTTCTGAAGAAGAAAATTGTAGCTTACTAAAGAAGAAGAAGAAATCTTATGCAATGAGCACCGTCGATAACCTTTTACAGTTTGCGAGTTCTCTGCGAATTCGTCAAAAAACGGAGAATGAGCATCTCTCACGCTCTTCGGCCTCTGGCCTGGCCCTTGAAATAAGACCTGGTCTGTTCTGGTGAGCTCGGGAAAGCACTTTCAGATGGTTTTTTCAAGCGCTTCGCGTGGAATTCTGTCAGCTGTAACGATTGCAAAGATATGGTATCAGATATATTATGGTTTTACATACTGGAAACCGAGAGCAACAGTCGCCAAGCAAAATTTCGGATAAAGAGTAAAGGGTTAGCGGCTAACTGCTACCACGTGCACTGGAGTACTGTTCACCAGAGTACCGTTTCAGTCGAATGGGTGGAAACTGTATTTGTCTGGTTACGATGGCACTAATCTCAACTCCAGTCAACCGTGCAATTTTTCTTGCACGGCCGTCTTCTTGCGTGGAGTTCTATTATTCGTAAGTTGTAAAGATACAGCGTGTACAAAGGTGCATATCTACCTCCTGTTGTCAGAAACACGGCCATGGAAATCTGTTACATTGAGCTAGCTCCATTGTAGCGAGGGTAGATTGCTAACATTTATACGTCATCGCGATAAGCATCTGAACATATTAACAGTAGAAACAACGACTTACAAAGGTAGTTATTCCAAGAATACCGTCTAGCGCCTCAATCCAGCGTTAACTTTGGTACTTACGTCGTTAAATATTCAACGCCTGCACCCTTGTAAGCCGAACAAAGGTTTGCATGTGAACATACATTAGATAAAATTCTCGCAAAAACTTGGTTCGTACGAACACACACACACACGTGGGTCGTACGAAGGAACTCGTAGGTTCATTTAGGTGCCGTGCGTTTCCATGGTGTCCATCTGTCCAGTGCAAACTTGAAGAGCGATACACATCTTTCAAACACGAAGCACGCAAAGATATGACAAGATTAGTACGACAAGAGTGGTCGGCTAGAGCACTGAATCCAATTCTGTCAGCTTGATGCACACGAAAGAATGGTAGCAATCATCATTATCAAAACGCGCGTACTACTGACAAAGGGTTTCGCCTTTCTAGTCCTCCGTGGATTCCGCATACATCAGAGGTTATGCAACGTTACGCGTCGCACGAGCATTAGGTGTCGCGGCCGTTACGCGCCAGAAATAGTAAGTGAAGCGGAAACCGGAACTGAATCATACCCCACAATTGGCTGAGAATCAGTTCCGGTACCTGAGGTAACACAGAAGTAACCACTATCGTAGTATCTGCAGTAGGAATGGACGGACATGCTCCCTTGTAGTTCTTTCATTACTGCTGAGGGATACTCACGAGGATGGAAACCTGTTCCCTTTCGAAAGACTCTGATTTCGAACAGTCTTGTGAAGAGGATGTGAATGATAACCGACAACCGGCAAGCGAAAAGACGAACCAACAGTTGAAGCCCCTAAATTGCAACAAACAATCTGCAAGCGCAAATATTCTTCAGCAATCCACTTGTTCTGAACGCTCTGACTTAAGACAAAGAGGCCCTCCAAATGACTTCTATAGCGACGACATCTACAACCTATCCGGTGACAACGCGGAGTTACAAGATGAAGAAAGACAGAAGATGGTACGGGCGAAAAGGAATCGGGAAGCTGCTTACCGTTCGAGAGCGAAAAACAAACTTCGACAATCTGCAGTTGAACAAAGTACTCAGCGTAGGCTTGCCCTTAATATTCAGTTGCGAAGCATGCTCGAATTTCTATTGTCTCGATTACGGAAGCCATCATCTTCCGATAGTTTCACCCAACAGAGCAAACGAAGCAAGAACTCATAAAACGCACTTGAAGCGAAATACATCGGCTGCGGTTAGGGCAATGCATGCTATGTGCTATATCAGTTGGCTGGAAAGAATTGCCTCACTTTCGATACATACCACGGTAGTAAGTCCTTTCAGTTGGCGGGTTCTCGTTTTAGCAGTGAAACGCCGATGCGTTAAACCTTTGTCGGTTGAGAAAGCTTGGAATGTGAAAGAGTATCGGCGCATCTCCTGGAAGGCAAACTCTTATACGGTTTGGGCTTCTTTCCTACAGGCACGGCGATATGTTCCTTTCTTCTTTGGAATCCCTGTTAAGCACGCAAGCACTTCATGCCCATATTCGACAGCGCGGGACAGCGACTCAGCCGAATGTCTGCACCGTCCATCCAAGCTCTAGCAATCGCACTCGCAAGCTGCACAACGAAAATGAGTTCCTCAGCACCGTTGCAGTTTTCATATAGACGGCTTCCGATAATCAGTCCATAAGCAGGGTTAGACGGCGTTGGGTAAGTGTGAAGTACTGATATAAAGACAATGTTCAGTTGAGATTCACGCCCATTGCAACTGCGTGCTGGACAAGATCCAGAGCCTAAATAGCTGCACTTGTATCCAGACAGCTTTTCTAGTTCAGTTAGGCTCGCTCCCTCAGTTTGATCAAGCTCATAATACCGTACTCTTGAATCGACCAGTTACAATCCTGATCCTACTTCAGTCCCTTCAGTGCCCCAAGCGCCCCCAAACCCCCACTTCCATCCATAGATTTGGCAAGCTCCCTCACCATGGACTGCATCCCTCCTGGACCACCAAACCTTGCCATCATCCTCGGATCCATGAACTGCTGGAACGTTTGAGAGGTATTGCGTGATAGCTGGTCTATGTTCATGTTCTTTTTTGACATCTTTCCGACCTTTCCGACAACCTTGGAGAAGCGCTTGTACTCAATGAGAAGTTCTTCCACTTCCTGAGGGTGTCGTCCACTACCTCTCGCTATTCTCTCTTTTCTACTAGCGGTGAAGTTAACCTTAGGGTCTTCCATTTCTTTCATCGTCATGGAATCCATAATGTGTTGAAAACGTTTTATCCGCACTGACCCGTCGACACCGTTTGTGTTCTTCATCATCTCTGCCATTCCAGGGATCATGCCCATGACTTTGTTAAGAGGTCCAAGCTTTGAGATAGACTCAAGCTGGTCGTACATATCGCGGAGCGTAAAAACCCCCTCTGTTATGCGTTTGTACATCTCAACGTTTTCATGCAAACCAGCTTCTTTGATTGTGTTCACCAAGCCAGAAACATCTCCAAGTCCGAGTAACCTGCCCACAAATGCTTGTGTCTTAAATGGTTCAAACTCATCAATATGTTCACCAGTTCCTATGAACGTTATTGGCGACTTGGTGGCTGATACAGCGGAAAGTGCACCACCGCCCTTCGCGTGTCCATCTAGTTTCGTGATTATGACGGAACCTACTTTCACTTTTGCCCTAAACGCTAGAGCTTGATCGTATGCGGCTTGCCCAATGGCGGAGTCCATAACAAAAATAATGTCCGTAGGATTCACAGATTCGGCCATTTGTTCCATTTCAGCGAACAGAGCTTCTTCCTGTTTGTGCCGACCGGATGTATCTACAATAATGAGATCATAACCTTCGTTCTTAAACCGATTTACACCATCCGTAGCTATTTTTACAGGATCAGTCTCGGTATACGAGCCAAAGAACGGAACCTTTGCTTTTGTGGCATTTTGTTTTAGCTGGTCAAACGCTCCGGCACGGAAAGTGTCGGCACAAACGAGACATGCTTTCCAACCTTTTCGCTGATGATAGTACGCATACTTGACGCATGAGGTGGTCTTTCCGTTACCTTGCAGACCGACGAACATAACGACGTTGGGCTTTCCACGCTTCAGAGTGACTGGAGCGGTGCCTGGATCAAGCATGGAACAAAGCTCGTCGAACACGGCCTTCTGTATTACTTTACGCTTGTTAACACCCGCCGCCAGCTCTTCAAGTTTAACTCGTTCCGTTACGTTTTTTCTTAGCTGGACCACGCTCTTGATGTTGACATCCGCTTCGAGAAGAGCGTGGTTAATCTCTTTGAGCATTTCCTTGAGCGCCGTCTCGTCTATGACCGTTGAGTCGGTCATCTTTCGAAGAGCGCCGCTAATGCGGCTCCCCAATCCCTCCAACACCATGTTTAGAGCGGAATAGACACTTCACTGAATTTGTCGATTGGTGATGCGCAGCGGTCAACTGAGTCCACTGCTACTCAACAGTTCAGCTCAGATGTACAGAAATATAGCGCCCAGCAGAATCGGAGTTGAGTTCGGCGTCCTTTGTAGAAAGGTGTGTGAGTAAGCCTGGCTTGTCGTCCTTCTAAACCAGAGTGGAGTGGTTGTTGCGAGTGAAACCTTGTATCGCAAGCAACTCAATCATACGTCCCACTCGACGTGTCGGAAATTCCGGCGCAGGACAGCGGAAAAGTGAGCGTGCAGACGGATGCACCGGAGGCACGCACCAATCCAACCCAACTGAGAACGAAAACGTGGTAGCCTCCCACGTGCTCTCAGAACGGTTGGGTATTTGATTGACCAGGTATCCCGTACACGACGTACACGCGAAATACGTGGAAAACGATACAATACGCGGGTTTAGCCTTTGCTGCCGGACTAAGGGTTAAGGCTACCCGGGTCGAGTTGGTGTCACTGACCGGCCTCACTGGCCCGTCGTTCAGCAGTGACGAATTCCTTCCAGCTCTCTTCTCCATTGTTCCTCCAGGGCATTCACAAACTAGCTATAGATATCAACGGTACCGGAATGTGTCTTTTACATTGTGAAACCTCGCGGTACAGTCTTGTTGAAGCCAGCTAATTCACACTCAAAGAATAACGATCCTGTAAGCCTTATTAGTATCGTTGTCGTGAACGAAAGTTCAAGTGAATAGCTCTCCGTGCGGACCCTTCCCAAGAGCTCTGCAGTTGCTCGCGGGCAAAACTCCAAATTCGGTAAAGCTTTCGAAGCAACTCAAGCCAATTGAAGATATTGCAGAAGCATTCGATCTAGTTGAGAAAGTAGAGTCCGTGAAGGTTATCACACGCTTTTCTGAAACCCCTTGTCCTGCGTGAATTCCAGGCCCTGAAACACCGTTCTCCGATGCTGTAGTAAGAGAAAGTGTTGTCTGTGCGCTTCTCAGGTCGGCAAGCACACCGATGTGACGAAAAAGTTTAGGCTACCCAACTATTAATTTTTTGCTGCTGGGTTGTGTTGAATGTTCACACTCGTGTACATCACCTAACTTGCATGAGGATTCGGAAACTATGCGTCATGCATGTATATAGCCAGAAAGTTGTCGCATGTCACTCTGTTTCGAATTGCAATAGTTGCTTTGCGCACATTTCTTTATGCGAAGTTCGTCAGAGAGGTTGTCACCAACCCCAAACCCATGATGGCCACCCGTTGCTATTTGGACCACCCTTTGCTATACACTGACTCTCTGCTTTCTCGAGCATGGATACTACCCGTGTCATTGATGGTCGTGCTTCTGGGTCTGCTGCCCAACAACTAACTGTAATGTGAGAAACTATTTCCGGGAGACTGGAAGTCATGCTTGGTCTGAGATCTCTCTTTGCCACACCCATTGCTGCTTGTGAAGCAGTTAGATATTTATCCATGTATGGATAGTCTACACCAGTTATCACGCAGTAAAGTAGAACTCCGAACGAGAAAACATCTGCAGGTAGACCGTATCTTTCACTCCGAATAACTTCAGGAGCCATCTGTTCCCGTGTTACATGAGTGGAGGTTAATTGTCTGAGTCACATGAATGGTAAAGGAGACCAAAAATCTTGCACCAACTTACAAATTCCCAGGTACCTGTTTCGCCTGTTCTGCAGCCTTCTTCACCAGCGTATGTTGCTAGACCCCAGTCTCCAAGCTTCGGAACATTAGCATGCATTAGAACTTGACTCGGCTTGACGTCACGATGAAGTATTCCGAGGCCGTGAGCGAAGCACAAAGCTCTTGCTACACCTGAACAGATCTCCAGTCCTTTTTGAAGTTTTGTAGGCCCATACTTAGAACACTTGAGTCGGCCACCTTCACAGAATTCAAATATGAGGCTTTCCAGTTTCTTTGTTCGTACGCATCCGAGACAGAGCAGTATGTTGGGATGACGAAGCCGCATATTGGTCAATAGTTCATTCTCGAAGTCTTTCTCAACGTGCTCGCGGGTTGAGGGCTCTTCTATTTCATCGAGGGGCTTTAGGGTTTTTACCGCGACTTTGAGACCATGCAGCTTCGCTTGATACACACGAGACGTTGTCCCTTCGGCCACCGGGATAAATTCTTCGAAGTCCCTGGACGAAAATGTTGGTATTGGGACACGAACTGAGTTCATCATCATTCCTTGCAATCGTCCAGGGTATATGATATTATTCTACGAGGTGCGGGTGATGGAATATGACCGGAATGCAAATCAAAAGAATCTAAGAGGTATTTCGGCAGTGTTCTTGATGAAGAATGCTGGGTGCAACAGTGACACGGACCCAAACATGCAGATGCATGATCCCGATTCGTATCGTCGTCTTAAGTCCAGTACTTAAATGCAATCCATTGATTTATTATGATGAGCATTCGTTCTGTGATGCAAAATGGCCAAGAAACTGTACACTTTTGTGTGAGTCTGTTCAGAAATCATGTCATGTTAAAGCCTCCCACACAATGATCGTTCTGTCGACAGTTTTTCTTCTGCATCGCTTTCAGTAACGCTAATTCATCATGATCGTGGTATCGATCACTGAGACGGGGCCAACATTGTAAACGGGCATCCATCATCATTTCGCTCGGTATCCTGCTGTTGGAGCAGTGCGAAGTGGGTTGGTGCGCCGTGGTAGCCTGCGACGCGAAACGGCGCTGGAGAAAGTATCAGAGTAAACAGATGTGAGAAGAGGATTGGCTGGCAGTTCAGCCCGAAAACCCTGATGGTCCAGATTATCCTCGCGAAGCTTTTGATGACACGCGGTATTCACGCTTTTTTCAAGAAACTGTGCTGCTCCCCAAATCTCAAAAAGGCAACTTCACACCTCGGATAGAACACGTGCGTCGCGCCGTTCAGCACCACGGACCTTCATCGGCCCCACGCTGTGGAAGACGCGCCCCTCAAGACGTCTGCCTCTCTCTGTCTCTCTCTCTGTCTCTCTCTCTGCTTGAGTAGAATTCGTATCCGCACCTTTCCCTTTCGTGCGCCTTAATCCGCGGTTAGATTTGGACAGGCATCGAACACAATTTGCACCGCAATGTTTGTTGTACCTTTGGTTGGCGCGGTTTCTGCCATTCCGGTAGCAATCAAGGCCGTCGGCGAACTTCACAGAATCACCGTGTTGCAGAGCAACACTTTGGCTCGACAGGGGCTCTCTGTTCCCGATAAGCGAGGGGAGGATTCCAGATTGTCTCGCCAACGTGCTGGCGGTATTTCAGGCGGTTTGCCAAAGAAAGAACCGAGTTGGGCGGGCAAGGTGCCAAGCAAGCCCGTCACCGGCGACTTAAGGAAGGGATACGAGGTTGGTGGACTCGGTAATGCCACATCTTCAAAGGGCAATTTGGTCGACATTCTTGATATGGTGCCACGAAAGACTGCGGGAACCTCCGACTACAAGAAAATAAATCGCCCGCAACCGAAACGTTTGCCTGGATTTGGAAACCAATCCTTCTCTCCCTGAGAAGCGTCGAGTGTGGAGCGACTATCGTCAGTATTAGTTCTACGGCATGTACGCGAAGAAACGCTTCGAACCGTGCATGAAATCAGATGGCTTTGAACGCAGCAGTAATGATAGTGAGCGCTTTCTTGGAGAACTGTCAGACATCTACCAAACAAGAACATCATAATATTTTCTTCTTCCTTGTGTTCGTGGAATGTACATTGCTCCCAGATCACATCTACTGTCATAGTCATAAGTTTACCACGCGTTTACCTAACTAGTTGCGTTTCTATGCGTAACACGAATTAGTTATGCCGTCTTGTAGAAACACCTCCGAGCCGGAGTCCAACTTCCAAACAGTAAACTGCCTCGGAATCAAGAATATCAGGGACGAGCGCATGTTCATGATCAAGGTTTTGGTTGCACCGTGTACCATGACGCCCAGGTTTGCATTGTAGGTCAAGCACAGCTTTCCACTAGTACCTTCGTGGCGTACTACCACGAGAGGTGGGGGTCTTCGAGTTTCCACTGTTCACGAACTGAAGAGGTGACGCACTTGTCCGTTGGAAGCCTGGAGTTGTTGCAGATGAAGACGGTGTGAACCCGTACTTCTCTTGCGCTGGGCTTTCCATTTCCTTGTTTTGTTGCCAATTCGAAAGCAAGAAAACGAGAACAGCCCCGGTACATACAGAAAGAATGCACAATGTCAGAGTTCCAACCCAGCTCTGTCCCTCCTCAGTCGACTGAGGTGGTTTGTACACATATTCAATATTTTTCTTGCTTGTAGACATTCCGCTGTTAAGCTTGGTTTGTAGAAGCTCAAGGGATTTCCGCAAGGAATTCCTTTCATCAGCCAGTGAGTCCTTTCCCTTCTGAGCGTCTCTCAGCCTTCTCTCAAGGTCTTCTGACTGCCTCTTCAGACCAGAGATAGCGGCACTCTTATATCCACCAGCAAAATCTCTCTCCGCGTCTCGAACAATGTTAGTCAATGATTCAATCTCTTCCTTCCAGTTGGAGAACCCAGAGTGAGCGTCACCAACCATAGTCTCGATTCGTCTCAAAAGTTGTGTTCGTTCCGAAACCACTACAAGCAGGTTCTGAAGGCGTTCAGCCACGAGTTCATACTTCTGGGTTTCATTTGACACAGCATTCGCCCAGTGCAATTTATCCCGCAGTTCTCTTGTCTCGATTTCAAGCGCTTCTCGTCTCGATCTTTCTGCCTTGATTTCAGTGTTAAGGTTGGCGGTTGCCTCCTCCTGCTGTACAAGTTTGAGCTTCAAGGATTCAGTTTCCTTGAGGTGCCCGCGAATTTCTTCCTGAAGTTCAACGATCTTGGATTGTGCCTTTTGCTGCGCTGCACGAACCTTATCGACGACGTCCCCACATCGATCTTGACCAAGCATGTCCACAATCTTCCATACTTCGATCAGAGTTGAATGGATCTCATTCTTCGCACGTGTTGCATCATCTGAAACAGAATCAAGGCGAGAAATCAAATCACTAACCTTTCCCTCTGCGGTCGCAAGCTTGTTCTTGATTTGTATGGTTTCACTTGACTTCGTCTTCGTGATGATTCTCGAAACGTCTTCGCATTTGCATCGGATAATTAGACCAAACAGAATTACAATGGAAATAGCCAACCGTAGCAAAGTCATTTTCCTCCAAGCTGATAGCGATAGCGTTCAACGCCAGACACGAAAAACAAAAGAAAATAAGACAGGCACACGAAGAATGAAACGGCGGATCTGCACTAGAGAATAACTCGGTTCAGATTGATACGGACAATGTCAGAGGAAGTACAAGTGAATCGATCGTTGTGATAACCGCAATAGCATTAAAGTGTCGTTAGAAAGCGAAGCCAAGGCAAAAACTGGTAAACGTCTGTTTTCGCGCTTTTATCTATTTCTTGAAGTCCCCAGTTGAGTGAAAAGCCAGTTTGTTACCAACCGACAAGAGAATCACAGAAGGAAGCTAGGCGAAATGCCACGTCTTTGAACAAGTCGGACATACGATGAAATAACCACTAGCAGCATCGCAGTACACAAGGGTATAACAAAACCGAACGGGGAAGCTGAAAGCCCGCCAAACATGACGACAGACCCGTTTCACTCGGTGACTGCAATTTATTTCACGTTCAGCAACAGCTCGTAGCGATAATTTTTCAAATTTTGAAGTGCCTTGAAATCAAACAAGTGTTAAGTGGAGCTTGGTCGAATAGACCAAGCTCCATTTAACTTCCCTTTTCTTGGTCTCCACCAAGGGTACCGTTGTACGTGCACTACCGAGAACGTAAACATCTACAGTATCCACCGGTGGGGACGGTGATACTAGAACGGCACGTGATCCAGTTGGAGTGCTTCCAGGAAATCTACGCAAAACGCTAATGCATCCATTAATGGTGACGTAACTGCGACAGGGGCAGAGGTTGAGCTACAAGCGTTCACGAGACTCGCTGATCGCGCAAACAAGTCTCATTGACCCCAAAGTGATACGAGACGATGAGTAATTAAATGAAAGAAATTTGCAAGAAGTCGTCAGCAGCACACGCAACGGATACGTTTTGCAGGCACCACGAGAAAGTCTTATCTGAAGCTTGGAAGAACGTATGTCTCTTTGTCTGGAATGTTGTATGTAAGTGCTCATCATTACAACCTTTTTCCTCGTTCATGTCGTTTTCCGCGCACAAATTGTAGGGGTCGCAGCATGCCGCTCTACCAATTGCTGATGATACGAAGGAATATCTTGATGCCGACGCTGCTGGTTCTCACAATGCCATACCCCATGTATCCGCACACATGCACGGAGTCTTCCCCACGCTTCTTCCCGAAGCGTGCTTGCACAAAGCTAACTTTAACCCCTCGGTATTACCGAAGAGAAAAAGTTGGCCATAATCGTGGTTCTACGCTTTGATAGCTTATCAACTCACGAAGCTATCAAAGCATAGAACTATGATCAAGCTGCCGTCATATGTGTCTTACGTGTACAGCGCGGGCGCTTCAATCTCAAATCAGCACTGTTCCATTACAAATAAAAAGAAATAATTGAATGTTGTACCAGTGACTAAGTTTTGTCGGCACGGACGGGCGTCGGGTGTCACACAAGACCGACGATGGTGCGAGGCCGAGACATTTGGCAAAGTTGCAGCGTCGTAGCGAGTTGGCATTCTTTCGTCGCGACGTGCTGATTTGTTTCATGTTCCTCTTTCTGTAGTTTGGCCAAGCTAAAACGGTGCTTTTTCGCCACGAACGTGTCACCGCACACGAGCAAAGAAGAACTCCAAAAGCGTGAACGCGGTGTACGGTGGGTGCTGTACTCGTTGCGATACAAAATGGCCAGTCGGCTTCTTGCGCAGATAATCTTGATGGGCGGTACATACGTAGCCAGAGCGTTTGTACAGGCATACCAACAAGCGCTGGTGAACAGCGCGCGCAGCGGGGGAGGCGCCGGCGGCACGGCCAGGGCACTGCGAGGTAAAATCGGTGCGGAAGAAGCGTCGCAAATTCTGGGTGTGACTAAAAATGCCGGGCTGAAGGACATTTACAAACGGTACGACAGACTGTTCACAGCAAACGATCCTTCAAAGGGAGGAAGCTTGTATTTGCAAGCAAAGATTCATCACGCGAAGATGGAGCTGGAAAAACAGGCAATTGCTAGGGGAGAACAACCGCCACCGCCACCGCAGATGGCGCGGGAACCGCTGGATGGAAAGTCGGATGGGTCTGGATCTGCAGGGTCTAGGTAGACGGTCGTTGGTGCTATTTGTTGGTGCTACGATGTACTTCGATGTTCCATGTGGGAGAATGATCACTGTGGGGTGTGCGACCGAGGCGTAAATGGGGTTGCCGTGGAAAGCGGACGTAGGCAATTTTTGTGACAGAAAGGCTGAATTGCTGAGCTCGCTATTCGCAAACCGTCATCGCGTGGCGACTGAAGTTAATACGGGTAGTAGAAGGCTAAACGCGGCAAAGTATCGGCCATACTGGCGTGATGATTGCGACATTGTTGTGTCGAGCGTTTCAGTCGAGGCTCTATTGAGAGCCAGTTGAGCACACATGGGCGCAGGTGGTACGGGTTAAAACCGTAGATGTAACGGAGAAAGGCGTATGATAAGGACCAGAAAGTTGGGAACGAGTTGGGTTCATGCTTGGAGGTGGTGCCGGGCATCAAGACACACAGCAATGTCAAGATGGCGTAGAAGACTTGGGTTGTTCACAGCAGCAACGGTAACCGCACCGGGAGCAAGAGAACTGCGGTTAGCGAAAGGGCTATCCAGCACAATCGGATGTGTGCTGCGCCAATAGTTGCACAGCAGCGAATAAATCCACGTGCTCTGCTCGCTTGTTTCCGTTGAGTAACCCTTCACCTGAGCTTCAACTGGAGGGCCGTTTATCATAAAAATTTTCTACGTCGCCAATTCGAATTCGCAAAGGATTGGACACGCATCGTGGGATATGTATATGACATACAAGGGTAGACTATCTATACCGATTTCGGCGGCGTGCCACGGGCCAGCCATTCGCTCACGTCCAACAATGTATCCAGAACGCTATCTTCGTTCCGAAAGGACATCATAACAAGCCAATAAACGTCTTCGTCACGTGGGTGTCTTCGTTTTCTCTTCGTGTACGATAGATTCTCAGCATGGTTATACACCGACGTGTACTCCGATATGTGCACGTCGTGCCCAATCACGACCATGCCTGGTGACTGGTCCAACCATCCAACCATGATACAGTCACTGCCTCATAAGCAAAGCTTCCTTCACCGCCAGAGCCCCCTTACCACCACTACTCCCTCCACCCCCGCTCATAATCACCCGAACCTGTCCCTCCTCTGCCATCGAAACCTCTTTCCGAAAAGCACTTCGCTCACTGCTAACTTCGGCTCAACAGTTCTTCACGCCCTTCAAACTACCGCTTTCTAACTAACCCCCATTACAAATGGCTAAGCACGAGAGGAATCGCGCCGTTCGCATATATCACGGCTTCGTCGCGCTCTTACTCCTTTTGGGCGGCGGTGCACTTCTAGGTGTTGGTATCTGGCTGCACGTCACTGACAATGGAGGCCCAGTCGGTCTGGACTACAACAACGACAGCTTCTTCGACCTCGTCATTCACGTTGGTATAGCCGCCATGATTGCAGGCAGTTTCCTTATCCTCACCGGCATTGTATCTCTCATCACCCTTGTGCGAAATTGTCTTGGCGTAACTTTCCGTGTAATCTACGTTCTCATGGGTCTCGTCATCTTTATCGTTCTAGTCGGTGCCACTGTCGTCTCTTCCATAATTGTGCATAACAAGGACGATCTTTCTGTACGAGACACTCTTCGCAGTGCATGGGTTCATACTGTCTCCAGAGACCCGGATGTCATCTGTCGAATTGAGAGGAACCTGGAATGCCGCGGCTTCCTGGATAACGACTGCGTGAGATGTACCTCTGTTCTGGATGATGGTTGTGCTGAAGCAACAACATGTGCGAAATGCTCAGACACAAGGGATCCGTCGTTTGGCTGCTACAGCAACATTATCAGAGACTTCAACAGAATCTTCTTGCCTAGTGCCATCGTTGCAGCAGTTCTTGCGCTCATTCAACTGGTAGACGTGTTCGTCACTTGTGCTTTGTAGCTTTCTTTCCCAGCCGTAGACTTAAGTATATTAAGTATATAAAGACAGTTCCGAACTTGTTTCGCTTTCGGGTTCACACTGCTTGCGTTTTGTCCGTCAGGGCGGTTCGGTCCTTCTACACCTACAATGTGAGCTGGAAAGTGAACAATGAACAATTACCTTTCGGGAGTGTCCTTTTACCCAAAGACTCTTTTCAGTAGCATTAGTTGTTCTCTTCTTGCACAGAATCTTAAGACGACAGGAGTGCCGCTCATGGAACTGTACAGTCGCTAGGGACGCTCGACTACTCCGATTTCACCAGGTAATTTAATGACGGACTTCTCTAACGAGCTGTCCTCGGCCTTAGCAGGGAACGGTTCCCTTGCGATAAGAGCTACTTGACCATACATGCACACATTTGATAGATTTGTGCCCTATCCCTTGTGCCTTGTAAGCTAACAACATGACCTTAGTAAGGACTCCTTACCTTCTGACAAGTTACGTGCCTATGATTCTGTAACACATCTCGCAACCGGATCCAATTCCGGCATCTGATCTGGTGTCGGTTCGCGACAATCTGGTCATGTCACTCAACCATTGTTAGATGAGAAGCTGATATTTGTATTAGAAATCGCTTAAAAATATCGCTAATACACAAATCGCACTGCGGTTGAGATGAATCTACGCCGGATCGAGCTCAGGGGATCCCTTTCTCGTGACTTCTCACCGCGCTTGGCCACATGCTCTCCAACAATACCTAATTTCTACCGTTCCAAACCTGAATCGGCGCCAAGGCCCAGTTTTCTCACCACCGAAAGTAACTGGTAATTGCTTCATTCCCGAGGGAAGGCATCGCATCCTTCGTTGTACTCATTCCCATTCTCTCTCGATCTGAGAAGTTTGAGTAATTTCTTTCTGATCACGGAAACTGCCTCACACGGCTCACCATGTCTCTGCAACTTACCTTCATAGGAACTCCCGTCACTGCTCGCAAAGAGTTTTCTGGCGATTCAGTATTTGTCTGCACTCCGAAACGCCCCGGTAGACTCTCTACGCCACGTGCCGCAGCCATTACCGATCGCTCCGTTCGAGAGCCTCTACCCCATCTTCGAGTCAACGAAAAAGGTGGAATATGGGTGCCTCAGCGCGCTCGACCACGTAGGAATCGTAAGAACGAGGGATTGCGTTCCATGGTGCGCGAAAACATTGTCCTACCGGCCAACTTTATCTACCCACTATTTATTCACACTGAGGATTACAACCAACCTATTGGAGCAATGCCTGGATGCGAGCGACATACGTTGGATAGTATGCTGAAGGAGGTGGGTGAAGCGCATGCCCTTGGCGTGAATTCTGTCGTGCTATTCCCAAAGATTCCAGATTCCTTGAAGTCGAACACCGCGGATGAGTGCTACAATCCGGACGGCCTTATTCCCAGGGCAATCAGTTCCATTAAGGCCAAGTACCCTAATGTGTCGGTGTGGACCGACGTAGCACTCGATCCGTACTCGGACCAAGGACACGACGGTGTTGTGTCCTCGGACAATCTCGGAGATGGTGGCAAGGGCAGAATCTTGAATGACGAGACGGTTGAGCAGCTTTGCAGACAGGCTTTGTGCCAAGCGAGAGCGGGAGCCGATGTCGTATCTCCTTCAGATATGATGGATGGAAGGATAGGCGCCATTCGTGACACCTTGGACTCTCATGGATTCACAGATGTGTCAATCGTTTCGTACTGCGCGAAGTATGCATCTGCGTTCTATGGGCCATTCAGGGAGGCACTAGACTCTGCCCCGAGGGAAGACTCCAATGCGCCAGCAAACAAGAAGACGTACCAAATGGACCCTGCAAACTCTCGCGAGGCTCTTATCGAAGCCGCCTTGGATGTGGCTGAGGGTGCGGACATGCTGATGGTGAAGCCGGGAATGCCATTTTTGGACATCATATTCAGGTTGAAGCAGCAAACCAGTGTACCTATTGCAGCGTACCACGTTAGTGGGGAATATGCTATGATGAAAGCTGCCGCGCAAAACGGTTGGCTTGATGAGAGAACATCTGTTCTCGAAGCTCTACTCTGCTTTAAGCGTGCTGGTGCTGATGCTATTTTGACATACTATGCCAAGCAGGCGGCGCAGTGGATACAGGACTCATGAGCATCGTCCCATGAACGTGTCCACCGTGCTGAATGGGCCTAGGACCAAAGAGAAACACAAAGTCTATAAATGAGGTCACACGTTAGTGCAGCTACCATAGTGTCATAAACATACAAGGATGAGTGGTAGGGTTAGTGCCACTTTAAATAGTGGTTCGCTTTCCTGCTTCGTCCTGGTCTTGTGTGGGAACAGTGGCACAATCACTTCGATGTACTCAAAGGCTGCAATTTGACTCTTGTAGTGTTCCCAGTTTGTCTAGCATCAGTTTCCTTCCAGAAAAGCTGCATTGGTTGCAACTGTCCGGTACACACATGATGCACTATCTGCAGAGCTGTATCAACGGTTCGCTCATATTTCACCTGTATCGAAGTTAACCATAGCGAAACGAAACACATGTCAGCATGAGATACATGCAAAAACGATCCTTCATGTACTTTGTACATTGGGCATTTCAGAATCAGTCCAGTTAATGAAGAAGGACATCACTCGAATAGGATTCCACGACGTTTCGCAGAAAATCATACAAACGATGTTCGTCCTTTTTACATTTGTCTTCACCAGTCACCCCCGTGGCCACATCTACCCCACTCGGTCTCAAGGTACTGATTGCTTCCTTTACATTTTGCGGATAAAGTCCACCGGCCAAAAGCCATGAATGCTCTGGCGGCGTAAATCTCTTCCAATCAAATGGGATTCCTGTCCCACCGCCTTTAGTATCGAAAATTGACCAAAGGGCAGCACCACGTGTTGAATGGGTGGGAGCAGATACCGTGCCATTCGGTGATACATCACGCACGTCTATCCAGTCCAACTTGGTTTCAGTGGTGCTATCAGTCCAGTCAGATCTGCATCCCGGACCATGAAGCTGGCAGGTACTTACATCGATTTTCTTGCAGATTTCATCCATTTGCTTTACCGTTTCGTCCACAAAGAGGGCAACGGGCCGCACGTCAGCCCTTTTTGCCACCCTGGATATTTCGAAAGCGGTCTGTGGGTTGACTGAACGCCGTGACTTTGGCCACAGAACCATACCGATCATAAGATCAACATTAGCAGGCAACACCTCCTTGGCAGCCCTCACGATCATACGAGCGTCATCTGGACTAACAACGCCACATACTTTGACTGCCTTCAAGTCTGACATGCGAGGCGGAGAGAAATGAGCAAATGATAAGTGTAGAGGGCACATTCTAAATCCGAAGAACGTGGGAAGCGGGGGCCAACAGCTGCTATGGAGAGATCGATCAGCAGTTAGAACTTGGGTGATCTCTCTGAACCGTCAAAGACCCTCCTATGAAACCTGTTAGGCATAAGCGCGTTAACTACGCATGTGATCCGCAGGAATGCACGAAGATAACGGGCTTGATATTGTGGTGATTGATATCCACCTGGTGACTTCGCATCACCGAGGAAAGATCATGATGTATGGTAGGCAGAGACTGGAAGCATCTTGTCGACCGTAGATTTGCATGCCAACCTTGAACTCTTGCAAACGCAGATCAGCACCGCCGAGGAAATCAGATCACGGAGAAATTAAAGATCTCGAAATCCGGAGCTACAGTAGCCCTCTTTGATGCAAAGTCCCTGCTTTCTCGGGACAACTCGTCATTGTGTCAGCTGGCCGGGGATCCTCATGCTCTTCTGCTATCTTACTACAACGGTACAGCAGATGGCTGATGGGGATAATGAGAACAACGGATTAATTTACTCTGTATGGATACGAGGGGTATAGGCATGCTTTATGCGAAAGGGATAGTTGCCACCGCATCCCCCATTGCATTACCCACTGCTGAGCTTTGCGATGGTCGGCGCACTTGAGGGTGTTTGGAAGATGTTCAGACTTCACTTTGGCAAGGACAATGCACCAACCACGAAAGTGTAATGCTCTGGCTAGTGACTGAAATATCCGGCTTACGTCCGAACGAACAGTCCATTTAGGGAAAGATATCAAAGTCAAACGCAATTTGTCAGTTTTGTTCGCAGTTATAGGCGTTGCGCGTGATTTGTGCGTGTCTGCCAGCTGCGCTACTTCTCCGAAAGCGCGCTACGAACATAAAGAGCTATTCTTAACGTAACAGAAACTATTTTTCGAAGTCGAGGTTTAGAAGAAGAACATTGTAATTCCAGTAGCGCATCCTACTAGCTTCCCTCTGTTGTGCTCTGTAACACTAAGCGTGTTGACACGTGAGAAGTGCGTCGCTTAGGACAACGCAACGCAATAGAAGAACTCAAGTCCTCCTCTGACAGTCTTTTGCGCAATGTGAAATAGTTTGATCCCATCGAAGTAGGTATGCCTACAAAAATAAGTACAGTTGTGGTTATTGTGAACAGTAGATAGCATTCTCAGAATGTGTTGGTGCACAGTTCCAATGCTTGAGCCTGAACCAGATGCGCCTGGTAGGTAATCCTTAGTTATAATAACTTGAATCAAGAATAATCATCTGCAATAATGATCACGCAGGATAGGGCGAATCGTCAATATGTTGTTTCGAAGTTCTGAACATTATCTTTAGCATATGCTATCCTGGTGCAACACTGGGGAAATTCGCTGCATTGACTTCATTCTTTCTCACTTTTTCCTGAGAATGCTGTCTTGTTGTTCTGAATTTCTACAATAGCCTTGCATGAATTGGAGGATAAGATCATGCACGGGGAGGTCTTTGACCTTCTTTTGCGAAAACAAAGGTGATATGAGTCTTCGCAACCTTGTACACGTAATAAAGGGACAGTATAGTGTCAGCGAACTGCAGATCGAAGACACTATCAGGATGCGGAGGGCTTGGATGGCAGTGTGTTACTGAAGTGGGCGGGTAGCGGTAGACTGCTAACCCCCTAACTAAAGCTTTAGAAGGACGACACTTTAATAGAGAAGTCTAAAACTCTTTCTATCAATGTGTCTACTAGCTAGACCCTTACATGTTTTGTAAGACTTGTGGCGATATGCGTAAGGTCCACAGCACTGGCAGACGCCCCCTCAAAGATCGGACCAGCTGTCACGGTGTGGACAGATCGTATGCTTATTGGTTCAGACATCAGTTCGTCTTACATCGATATCCAATGATATTGCAGAATACAACAAATCACGAACAGGCTGTCCGTAAAAGTCCAATGACTTCGCAAGAATTCCCAATATCTCGGAGATACAATGCTCGATTGGGAGGTCTTTGCAATGGTTTTCTAGCAGTGCAGGAATGATACCGATCGTGTTGACCGCACCAACATTTCATGATGGATTTCAGTCGATTCATCAGGATCGCTAGCAATTGAAGGTCAGCGTCACATGAAGATTGTTAGCGGGATCAGACCCTGTTCAGAGTTTGAGACTGCTTGATGACCGTATTTAAAGGGCGTCACCCCCGAATAACCTCATTGTTAATGCAGAGGCAACATGCCATATTTGGAAACACAGACATCTGATCGGGAGAGAACCACTTGACATGGTTCCATTCCACCAAGTTGCTGCTGGATCCGAACAAGCATGAAAGAACTGACGAAGTCAAAGACACAGCGTGAAGTTTCTGAAGCTGTTTTTGTCTGCTCTTGATATAGTACAAGGGAGCTAGTCGGCTCGGCAAACAACCATCGATGCGAACGAGCGTTGCGATTATCCACCACACGTTGCGTGCGATACTTCCACCAACATAATAGCATATAATATATGCTAAGAGCGGCGCCAACCTTGTGTTACAACGGGTTTCTCCACGTTTGCTCGTTACGTAACAGTGTGGGATGGGACTTCACAACTTCGGTGCTGGACAAAAAAAAACGACCTGAAGCGATGCTTGCATGGGGACAAACACCTAGTCTGTGCTGTCGTGTCTCATAAGATCTCCCAAGCAACACAATCCCCTGGCCCACTCATTAGCAGATTATGCCCAAATTTATTGAAATAGTTGTTTCTGGCACTATGCCAACAGTGTCGCGCAGTCAGATAGTCGAACTATGTCGTTTTTGGCATCATTGTTATCCCGCTGAAGAGATAATTATCAAGCGGTGATCCTTTCTCCCATACTTCCACACACATGCGGTAAATGGATATGTGATGCATTTGAATACCCTCACCGAGCCCTCTCGCGAAGAACCTGAAGCTCCCTTCTCTTTCACGTTTTCCTGAATACATTGATCCTTACTAGTCATACCAACCTTCCATTGGCTTGAAACGAACGTTCGCATTGTCTTCTTGAAATCCATCCCCTTTATCCGTGCGTAGCACCGCAATGTCTCTGCTCCGTCGTTCCGCGTTGCTCTTTCGGACCATCACTGCCCAGCAGTTCCGTCCCTTGGCGTCCACTCCCACAGCGCAGCCCGCCACGCCACCGGAAAGCGAAACGAAGAGCTCTGGTAGTGATCGAGGTCTCGGAACTGTGAGAGATGTACTCAAAACGAAAGGTGAGAAGTTCTTCTACACCTTTGGTGACGCTCTTGTGTACGATGCCGTCAAGGAGATGGTCAAGCACAACATTGGCTCGCTCATCATCGTCGAAGGCGATGACAAGAAGCCGGTCGGTATCGTAACGGAGACTGATTACCTCAACAAGGTCATTGTTCGTGGTCGGTCCAGCAAGTCTACTCTGGTTCGCGACATCATGAGTACGAAGAAGTTCACCTTCGTAAACCCCGATGCCACTCTGACGGAGTGCATGGAGCTCATGACTGTAAGACGCATCAGGCATATCCCAGTGGTTGAGGAAGGAAGTCATAAGGTATTGGGAATGGTATCCATCGGTGATATTGTTAGTGAGCTAGTTGCCGCACACAAGAGGGAGGGAGAACACATGAGGTCCTTTATCTCTGGTTCGTATTAACGGTGTACCTCGCTAAACGTGTGTTTATGTCGTCAACATAGCAAAGGAAGGCATTTACTGCTTCACGTAGAAGCGACCCATGTAAACATATATAATGTGTACCTTGCGCCATCGTAATCTTCAGCTTGCATGCTCATTCAAAGATGTCATTGTTGTGATGATAACTCTCATCGTATCCCTCGCCACCGGGGCTGTATCTTTTAGGCCCTCCTGAGAAGGGTAACGTTCTAATACCATTCGCCTAAGATTGGTGACAAAAACATCCACGTCTTCCCATGATCACCGCAACCGGTAGCGCAACAAGTTTTTCGCTCTGGTGTGGCGTCCTTGGAAGTTGTATTCAACCGCTATATCCAAATCCCGCGGGTTCTTGTTGTTGGGCCGACATGCAAGTATACCTTCTATACTTTCTCCTTGTTCAACGGGCAATGCTCTGTCCAAGTACAGAACCGTCTGCTTCCAGTGGGTAGGCTTCACATGAGGTCCAGTAACAAACGAGACCGGCCTGAGGCAGTGCGAGAACTGAACGTCAAAGTATGCAACCAAAGCATGGGCATAGTCATTTCTGATACCAGTGAGTCGAAATGGAACCGCAAAAGAGAGTTCATCCTTGGTGATGGTTGTTGTGTCGATAGGAAAGACGGCTGATACATTTGTCATCACTTGTTCAGGATCGACTGTATCCACCAGTGGCTCAGTGAGTGCAACATTCTTAATACATGACATGTTAACTCCGTACACATTGTCCCAAAAGTCGATCTTCTCCGCCTTGTACTGCGAATCTTCAATGGCACACAAGTACAAAGTGGCTTTGTCCGGGAACATGAGACCGCCCGGTTTGAGCCAATTATCACGAGCGAAGAGCACGGTGTCCAACATAGATTCATAGAACAAAAAGTATCCCATCCACTCGGAGATAATGATGTCCACCTTTTCGTCAAGCTTCATGTCTTCCACCTTGGACTCGACGACTTGAATGACATCTGAGAAATGGTTAGATTCGATGATCATACGGGCTTGATCAACTATTTTGGAACATTCGACAGCGTAAACCTTCTTTGCACCGGCTTGAGCCGCAAAAATGCTAAGGACGCCCGTGCCGCAGCCAACGTCCATGACAACCTTGCCTTCAAAAAGATGGGGGTTGTCCTTGATAGCGCGCATGTAACTTTTAGTACGAACTTCATCCTTGAGCATTTCCTCATGAATACTGAAATGGGCGTACGAATTGAAGTAATAGTCTGAAGAAGTCATATCGAAATCAGCATCACCGATTACGCCAGGGACAACATCTTCAGGGAGCATTCTTTGCAGGTCCTCTTTGGAAGACTTTACGGGTGTGCCTTTGAGTTCGGCGTCATCGTCATCAGTGATCGGTCTGGAGCCGTTGAGACTCGAAACATGTGGCATATTGCTAGAGGTAGGCGGGAGGGGCTGAGATATAGAAAGAGGGCAGGCTATAAGAGCAGGTTGCGGCAACTCTGAAGACACAACGTTCAGTTAGAAACGAGAGCAGACAATAGGAGCAGCAACGGAGCTTTTGGGAGCCGACTTGAAGATATCAGTTGGAAGAGAAATGTTGCTCAACGAAACACAGGCGGTTGGACGGACGGCGTCCCCACCGAGCGTAGAGCAGCGTATGGCGTATGGACGCGTTTGGCGTTGATCCTGCTCCACATTTGCACTCGTTTCGCGATTGGCAGACCCATTTTGCGAAAATTTTGTATCTTTCAAGTTCAGAGCGTTCTGAATGGGCGTTTTTAGCTTTTTTTTGGCCATGAATTCTAATGCTTTGATGGGTTGCGCGTGTATCGTTTTGCTGCAATTACTCCTGGATTAGGCTGCGCTTGTTATCCCTTGTCTGACGCAGTGGACGACCATCACCATTTGAAACAGATTTGAAGCGGCGACAACACTTCACGGCATCGCGAAACGCGCGTTTAAAGTATAGCTGAAAGGTTGGAAGGCTAACGGATTGCTAACCCTTTGGTTATAGGGATAACTGCTGCCCTTTAAGAACATGGGTCGTATCTAGCTAGTAGATACGACGAGAGATGTCCAGAAGCCCTTGCCAAGGAACGAAGACTCTACGGAGTTCAGGTAGAAGCGCACTGATATGATTGGTGGATGCAAACTATATGCAACCTGATTGGCTATGGGCATGGCGTGATCCAGTTCTGCGCTGACAGTGAACATCGATGTAAGACAATGAACAGCAGCAGCCGTTGGAGCGTGGCAGAGAAGCGCACCGAGGTTGGCTACTCACGCCACCGCTACATAACTTACGTCCATCGCGTGCGCTGCTGTCCCAACGCCTCTCCGCTGCGGGCCGTTGCTACTATCCCGGTCCATTTCGCGCTACCTGTCTCTCACATCGCCTCCATGTGTCTCCTTTCTTCCTAACGAACTATTCCAGTTCTCTCCCAAACCCTTCCCCTCGCCGTTTTTTCACCGCCCACCCTTCGCACCTAGATCCCCTTCCACAAACCCGTCTTCAAAATGCGTCTCTCCATCGCAACACTACTGGCCTTGTTGCCATTTTGTGTTGCATCCCCGGTGCTTCTCGCTTATTCCACACTTCCTCACTTTTTATGCAACGGCGTACAAACCCCGCAATGCGATCGCCCACACCCTCAACAAATCCCCACCTCTTCCCTCAACAATCTCGTTTCCCATCTTTCAGCCCCCGAAACCGCACATGAAACCCTTCCGCTCGCTCGTACAACTATTGCCCCAGAGCTAGTTCTCATCGTTAACTCCCCAACTCTTCGTTCCGATGTCCGATCCGTCCTGCGTCGAATCAGCACTGCCGTCACCCCGGCTACCGAAGCAACCCCAATCGGCACTTCCTTCCACGCCATTACCGATGATTCGCACCCCGATCTTTCCGCTCTTAAGCCCACCCAAGCAGAGTCCGTCGACAAGCTCCTGGCCATGGCCGACGACCGTTCGCTCTCGATTTTTGATAACGGTCAAACTGATGTCGTGTCCCTGTCTGTAGCTCACGAACGCGAGGATGGTCTTATGGCTGCTCTGCATTCGGTTGCAGAGCGCGCTAATGGAAAACTCGCCGTGCTATGGACAGTCAGGGATGATGCCGCAGACGCTGCCGATGTTGCCGCGCCAGAGGCTCCGAAGGACGACGATGCCGCCGCTGATGCCGCCGCTGATGCAGCCGCTGATGCTGATGCTGGTGCCGATGCTGACGCTGATGCGGCCAAGGCCGACGACGCTCAGAACGACGCCGACGAGAACGCCCCGAAGGCTGATGACGCCAACACTGCCACCAACGGCACCGAAGGCCTCTACGGTGGGAAGATGCACAAGCCAGAAATAACAGACTCTCAGGTCGCTGGTTTGCTAGTGGGTCTACTATTCCTCTTCATGTTCATCCCGGGCATCATGTGTCTGTACAGGATTCAATCGCCACAGACCTTTGACTTGAAAATGCAATAGACTAATGACTAATTGTTAACCTTTTAGAACGCGGGCAACACATGTGTAGCTATTCTTTTCTAGTTGACACTCCCCATTTTGCGTCGTTTTCTTACTCATAACGCAGTTGAACCATTCAGTCGCTTTGGTTTATTCTATTTCTCCGTGTTGCAACACCGTTTCCGCGAAGTTTTCAAGCGCGTCTCTCTTGTCGAGGTACGAATCCTCCAGACCGTATTCTAGTAAAATGTCTTGCGTTTGCAACGTCAGTTTTGGTAACGTCGTAATTCCTGCACAAGCTAAAGCTCGTTCGTAAGTGTACATCATCACAAAGAATGTGTTCGCATCCTCTATTTCAATTGGCGGTATAGCATCGTCATACGAAGCTTTTCTTCTTTTTCCGGCACCCTTGGGGAACATTGAAGCTACCAAAGGAGCGCGTTCAGGTGAAAGTATGTCTTCCAATTTCGGAGCATCGCTATACATAGCCTGGTTCGACTTTGCTGCAGTTCGAAAACTCTCAAACATCCATTCAATAGAGACGATTGTTGTTCGCTTGTCTCGTAGTACAGATTGCATCAGACCAGCTAGCTCGTCAAGCACGATCTTGGAGATATCCACGCACATGCCGCTGTCATGTGTCCTTTTCGCAACTGCGCAAATTATTCTACTGATTGCGTACAAAACCCTCATCGTGCGTACTTCGCGTCTCCTTACCACCAGAGCGATGGACGATAAAGCATCGCGGAGAGATACTTCTCCCATTTGAAATGATGAGAGTATACCGTCCCCATCCGTCCTCTCAACAAATAAAGAACCAATGTCACTAGATAGGCTTGCACTTGATGTTGCTCTGCTTAATACAGTCGGCGTCAGAGTTCCATCAGAAGAAGCACCCCTCAGATCTGGTGTTGTTGGGATCGAATTTGACGGTGTGAATGGTGCTTCAAACTCGGATAATGTCATAAGCATAGGTTCTTCGGCACTGTGATCAAGATCATCTCTTTGAGGTGTTTCGATATATAACAGACTCATTCCTGCTGCAGTAGGCTCTTCATGTTGCGTATGCTTTGATTCATCCACCTGAAAGTCGTACTTGATGGACTTCAGGAAGCTTGCGTCCACCAATCTACTGCTCACGAAAGCTTCTATTGCGCATAAGGAAACAAATGTGGCGCGTTCAGTTCCGGTGATGTTAGATGCCATTGCCTTCAACGCATGAAGAACTGTCCTTCGATCAAAGTCTGCAGCAGGCCTGCTGAGCTCACGCACAAGACTGTCGAGTACAGGAGATGACCGAAACTGAGTTATTACGAACGACAAGAGTAAGCACCGAGCGGCAGCATCAAAAAGGGGTAACGCTAACTTCGATGACGTTCCGATCTCTCGATTTCTCAACGCCCACAGCTTATTTCGTAACCGAACAGCTTCTGGTGAGGCAAGAGAAGCTAAAGGTCGGAAAAACGGAGCAAAAAAGAGGGTACCGGTTAGTCTGAGAATAACGGGGCGCAAGACTTTCTCTGAGATAACTGCCACGTCGTTAAGATAGGCACAGATGTTTTCGATTTCTTCCAGTCTATCCGTCACTTCAGATACTCGAACTTTGCGACGAAAGATGCCTGTCCGGCTCCTGGTTCGTCGCACTTCCATACCGTCGTCAAGCAGTAGTTCGAATGCTCTCGCTACACTGCCACAGATTCTCGAAAGGAAACTCACGGTACTGGAAAAATAGCCTCCTTCGTCTCGCGCGATATATTTTAAGGCCTCAGAGTCTTCTAGCGCGAATATCGCAAGGGTGATGTTTCGGATCGCAATTCTTACCATGGATTCGTGATGATCAAAGAACTGTGTTACAACGTCATAGAGGGGGAAGTAGTTTCGTGCAGGATCAAAGAAGAGCTGCAAAAGGTCGCCGTCCAGTCGGATTGTAATGGTCTTCAACGATGATACAAACGACGCAATCATTTCATCATCATCAAATGAAAACTGAAATGACAAGACATCGTTTATATGGTTGGCAGCAAAAAGGCAAAGCAATGAATGTCGCTTTGATACGCTTTGAATTATGATGGAGATGGTTTGCAAAATCTGCGATTGAATCTTTGATGGAACAAGTCCGAATAGGACATCGCGCAATTTCTGTTCAGTAATATCCGGGTACTGTTTGTCTTCTCCTGCAGTGATGTTTCCGACTCGGCTTTCAACTGTCGAACCGGTGCTTTTCGGGTGCGAATCATACGCATTTTCGTTTGGATTGGTGGTATCTACGGCGGAAGTAACCTCCTGGGCAGCGTTAGATATTTTGTTCTGTACGATGCTTGAACTTTGCACCAGAATATCTGCAGCCTCTTTCGTTGAAGAATCAATTGTGCTGCCTGAAACTGATTCCGAAGTTTCAAGCCCCACAGAATTCGGAGCAGCTTGACTAACACGGTCCTTTTCCAAGGATAAGGTTCGATGCAGGCATTTTACGAGAGTTGGCATTGTGCGCATCTCCAAAAACAAGTCCCACAGAGATGCGTCATGTTTGTCCGCCCATACCATAACCTCAGCCAGATCCTTTAACGCAGTTTGCAGTTCTTCAAACGAAATGAGTCGCGCTTTGCGCTGCCGGACTTGATTCACATCAAACTGTGCAAATGAAGAGAGACAGTCCAGAGAATTAGCAAAAGTCTGCTCGGAATGTGCACAAGGCGTATCTTCAATCCCATTAGCCGATATATCAGCAGTTGGTTCGATTTTAGCATTTTCTGTCAACCCAGAATTGGACTCCGCTTTGTCAGCTACCGCTGCTGCAATTTTATCCTCAAAAGCACCTTGGATAGAAACATGGGAAGTTGAGCTAGCTGGTGCTGGTTCTTGCGAAGAAAGCTGTGTAGACGAGCCTAGATGTGCTGAAGAATGCTCTGCTGGGCTCTCTCTTAATGTTGGCAATTTGGGTTTTCCGGGAATTAGAGGGTCAGTTAGCGGATTGTCATCAGTCAAATCGGAATGGGAGGCACAGAGTTTTTCGATTTGTTGTGTAATACTCGGTTCATCTCCAGCGGTTTCTCTCTTGTCTTCAACTGCTTTATCTGTAAAAGATGAGCTTGTAAGTTCCAGTTCACTGCTCGAGAGAATTGGTCCAACGTTGGAGTGCTCCGTCTCTGACTCGGCATCGGAAAGAGACTTGTCTGTGAAATCCTCCTCGCGTGAGATAAAGTTGAGGAATCTGCGCATACGGTGGAAATAATTCGTAGTAATGGTGTAGGTGGGTACAATAGAATTTGAAACTCAACGACGGCTGGCACCTTGGATGTTGTCAGAGCTTTTGCGAAGCTGATTCTTTGCGGAGGTGGCCACGGTGTCTGTTACCCTTGTAACTCTACGTTCTGAGCTAACCTACGAGGATATAGAGGTCCCGCACTGTACAATGCTGTACGAGTAGCTTTGTACCCTTCGTCCAACGCTACTGCAGTAACTGCACATGCTCATTTGACCTTAAACAGCAGTCCTCACGGTCATTCAAAAATCAAGTCCGAGAGTGGCTCTGTCAGCCCTTCTCTACAACGGTACAGCAAATCGGCATGGCTACAACATGGCTAGTGACTACAGTACAAATACAGGGCTCATTGTGCCACCGCTGACACGCGTGGCTTTCCCGCCAAAAATGGATGCTCGAAAATCGTGATGCGAAACGCAGCTGCTCGCTCTCTCGGATTGATTTCCTGGGCTTAATACGCCACATGCCTATGATGATTCACACACGGTCGGGGCCTACTGCAGAAGTGTAACTCCATCTCTTCCGCATTTCGAAGGTCAGATTCATCAGTTTGTCTTGTCTTGTCTTGTTCAATGAAATGGAGGTTCTACGTGCTTCAACCAACGCATTGCCGGACGCCGTAGTCGCGCCACAGAACCAGCCAAAATCATCGTACGCACCTCTGTACACGTCTTCATCACTGGGGGCAGTCTATTTTGACCTGGAAGAGCTCGAAGCCATTGCTATCAAGAGACTCAAGGTACTTAAAGCTGCAGAGAAAGCCCGTTCTTCACTTCAATTAGGAGCTCAAAGGATTGGCCATGGAATCGACACTATTCGAACAGCTGTTCGTGTCGCTGAGAAAACACACGGCCTACATATCCCACCCGTTGGTAATCGAGAGAGAGACGATATGATCCTAAGGGATGAAGCCTCACATTTTCTGGTTAGAATGGCTCTGTGTTCAGATCATGAGTGTCGCAATTGGTTGTTACAGACGGAATATGACTTGTTCACTACTCGGCTCCATGGCACAGGTGTAGATTTTGCGCTCAAAGCCATTGAAAAAGCCAATGGACCTGTCGTGAAGCGAGTCCCTCCAGCAGAAATGGAAAAGTTTCGCTTGGAGCTGGAGGCAGTAACTCGTGGACCGAACAGGCAGCGCAATGAACCTGGGACCAAATACTACAAGATCGCTTTCGAAGAAGTACCTGCCCTTGTACGCCACAGGAAGGTGTTCTTGCACCAGGGCTTCGCGTTCGTTCCAGAAACAAGCATCCTAGATGTCGTGGCGGCTCAGTTTCGGTCCTTGTTGAGCGCGGGACTTAGTACGGCTATGAAGTACGGCACCATAGCTGAAAGAGACGAACGCATGAGGCCTATACTTGAATCCATTAGACAACACTTTGTCGCCGATGAGGAGTCCAAGAAATCATTCGATCCTAGTGCATCCATTGAGCGGATTTCCTTGAAAGAATTGGAGGCCTCTCTTCCTGCGATGCCACTTTGCATGTTCAACATGATGACAAAACTGCGCCAGAATCATCACCTTCGCCACGCAGCTCGAATACAACTTGGAGTATTTCTTAAAGCTTGTGGCTTAAGTATGGACGAGTCAATTCTGTTTTGGAGGACAGAATTTGGTAAAGGAAGCATAACGTCCGAAAAGTTTGACAAACAGTACGCCTACAACATTCGGCATCAGTACGGCAGAGAAGGCAAACGTCGCAATCTTCCAGCATTTAACTGCATGAAAGTCATTAACGACAGACCAGGACCTGGAGAACACAATGGCTGTCCATATCGAGAGTTTGAAGAGTCCCGCTTAAAGTCTGCGTTACGAGCGCTTGGTGCAGACCCAAATGCTATTTCCGGCATCGCGTCGAAAGCTAAGGAAGGGAATTTCCAGGCAGCTTGTGGTATGTGCTTTGCGTCCTCTCAACCAGGAACTCATCCAATCAGTGAGTACGGGCTCCCAGAATTCATCCCAGACCATCCGAACGCATATTTCATTGAAGCTCGAAGACGACGCTTTGGCCCAACTCCTGAAGCTCTACCAGTAGATGATGACATTGATGACGAGGATTTGCTAATGGCCACAGAGGCAATTGAGCTCCAGCACTCCGCTTCAAGCACCCCCGTGAGACCTGTCAATGAAAGGCAAGATGCTGAAGCTACTGAAAAAAATGAGGCAAGAGTTTCAAAGAACGACGCGGGGAACCCTAGACACTCCAACGGCGATCCTGTGAACAAAATAGAGCCTGAAACAAGAATGAGAAGCAAAACGGCTGTTGAAACAAATGAAGAGCGAAATCCGGAACCAATGGAAACTGAACAACCTCCATCGCCTTCAGAGAAGCAGGAGGAACCTAGTGATAGACGGCACAGTCAATAGCCAATGAAATGAGTTTCCAAGTCGTTTAACTAAAGCAGCGACCCCTAAATATAAAGAGGAACCGAATGACTCACGAAATAAGTGTCGTGGAAGGGTTCCGGAAGATGTCCACATTTCTGTCAGTCCATAACCATATCGAATCCAATAACACGCTGGCGAGGGAGATGTGGGACTCCGCTTCAGCGTATCCAAACATTGATCAAATCACCTAGAACACGCCAAAGCTTCATAGTGCTTGTGCGATAGGGACAGGTTTCGATCTATCGGCGGAGTAGAGTGCTATAACCATCACTTCTATTTTGAGGCTTGTCCACAAGAGTTAACAATGTTCGCTCGCATTTAGTTCCTCCGGCACATTAGCGGACAGATAGCCTTTCAGAATTGGAAGGCCACTTGTGCTTTTATACTTGACTGGAAATGCCATGGCTTGGTAATTAACTTGAGATGCCGAGCCGCAAGGCGGCACGGCGTCGCAAAAGCAGTAAACCCGAACCCTTTGTAACAAAGAACGAAGGCACATGGAAAGCATCTTATTCCAAAAACCAAGAGCAGAGATAGGCGTTATGCACTTAGGCTTCATACATATTCACTCGTTTCTTCTTAAATTTACTGTTAGTCACGTTCATCATCGCTGGTGAGTAACTTCTTGCTAAAGTCGATATCTGTGTTGATGGATATAACTGTTTCGACAACCTCCGTGATTGTCTCCTTTTCGTCTTCAGTGGTTTGATAAGTGGCGATGGCAGCTTGCCGCTTCGCCGCTTCGCGCTCGAGTAGCTGCATGGTTTGGCTACGGAAAGCACTAAACGCATCACGCTGTGCTTTTCTTTGGGCGGCCTTCCCGCTGCTCACGCTATCCTTCAGATCCTTGTCCTCTCGTTCATACTTTTCTTTCCTTGTCTTCAAAGTCTTCTTCACAGCCTTTCTTTGTTTCGCAGAAAGCATTGATGGTGGCCTCGGTCTCCACGCAAACTGGTAGAGCATGTCCACCCCTACACGACAAAGCTCTTTCCCATACATTGTCCAAATGACGTATCCATTTTCATTACTGTTCCGCCAGCAAGTCACGAAGCTTGCAACAAATCTGCCTGATGGGTCCCATTGGACTTCGTTGCACAGAAAGTGTTGATTCGACCCTACAGGCTCCGCAGCCTCCTTTCCGGTGGCGTCGTTTACGTCATACCATTCTAGATTACCATTCGGTGAACCTAGAGCAGCGAGTAGAATAAATCTGCCTTTCGGAGACCATCGAAGTTGATTTGCAGTCCTGTTTTCCAAAGTACATAGAGGTTTAAGCTCACCAACTATTCCTTCCATAGTGAAGAAACTCACGTCGGTTCGGCCAGGTTTATCGCTGTACCCATGGATAACAGCAAAACGATGCCCTTGCGGCTCCCAGCCAAAAGCGTTCACGATGTCTTTCTCCTTATATTCCAAGACCTCAATTGGGATGTCCTTTGCTTGCACACGGAACAACTCAAAGTTTGTAAACTGCCCTTTCTTACTTTTTGTTAGACGATCGACTTTGCAGCAAAGGAACTTCCCTTCTTGCTGCCAATGAAGAACAATCGACGAAACCGAAAACAGTGCTTTCTGTCGAATCTCTTCTTTCGACGGAAGCTCCACAACAGTCACGCGAGCAGGAGAATCATTAACCTCAGGAGTCCAGTACGCCATAATGTTATCAGTCGGAGACCATGCAAAGCCCCTCACGTTTGGAATTTTCATCGACTTTCTGTCGACGAGACCCATGTCTGGCGTCTGATATACGTATATTATGTTCTCACCAAGTCTCGCAAAGTACTTATCATCATGCGACCACTGGAATATAGGCCACGGTATTGTTCCGTCTGGGCCTATCATTGCCCGTGGGGGACCCATGAATCCTCTCTTCTTCTTCCCGGTGAGAATGTCCCATACAATAATAGCTCGCGGATTGCGCTTGTCGTCTCTTTCAGGCTCAGTGCCGTTGAACGTTATGAGATAATTCTCACATGGCGAAAAATGAACAAGAGATACGTTCGGATGCTCAAATCGCATCACGATGCTCCAGTCCACGGTACCATCTGCGGAGGTGACGCGCCCCCAAAGCTTAATACCTCGCTCATGAAATGTAGCGAGATGCGTGCCGCGGGGTGACCACACTACTCCTGCGTCTGACCACCTGACCTTTGCATAATCCTGTGTGGCAAGCAAGAAAGTTTTGTTATGGTTAGCTCGACGTTCATAAAGGAAATATATTATCAAGGGCGCGTCGATGAAACAACTGAGGGTAAATGTCGCAAACTCTGAAACAGCCTCTTAGACAATCCGCATCACTGATCTTAGAGCCCCTACAATAAGGAGTATCTAGACCAGTACTATCAGTCGTGATGTCTGTATCATCTTCATCGTTTTAGACTGATAATCGCATGCGTAGAGCAGATCTGGGAAAATGAACTTACCAGCTGAGGTTTGACAATATGATCATGCCAATAGACACTGGTTTCGTGATTATGACGAATCATAAATTGATCGCGCCCTCGCTCGTCTAACAGCCAACTCTTGAAGTTTGGTCTGTTCTTCAAGGTAACTGGTAAGGGAGGAGGGGGTACAAACTCCTCCTTTATGCTCTGTAATCGTTCGAGCTCTCCGGCTGTGCAAACCCAGAACCTATGGGAGCGATCCAATTGGAAGTTATGCAGCGAAGCAACGGCCTTAGCTGCTTCTTCCGGTGTGATGTACTCTGCCAGAGCAAAGCCAAGAGTGGATCCATTATCGGCTCGAACGAAAGTCAAACGCGGTGCATCTTGCTCATCGCGACGCATGCGCGCGGACTTTTCGAACATGGGTGTGAGCTTGTTGACGAGCTTCTCGTACTTCTCTGGTCCAATTTTTGGCAGGTTGTCGATCACAACAAGGCAATCTTTCGCTACTCTGTACATTTCCTCCTTCTTTCTCATAAAGTCATCTTCGATCGAATCTATGGGCATCACCCCATCAGGGCCAACGCCTGGCATCTTGCAACGTATGGAATGAATTTGAAGACGAAACCCTTTCTCAGAATCGATGCAGTATACAGATCTCGCAAAGCTCCTCTCCTTTTCGTCAAACCAGGAGGTATCGCCGCGTAGCAACCGACAAGGGTGGCAAAGGCGAAGATCCAAGAGACGAAGTGAAAAGTACGACGCCTGGATGGAGCCAAGGCAGCGCACCGTCTCGACGGCGCCACGACGAATTACACAAACATTGTTGCATTACAGATGATTCTGGTCGAGTTCCAGCACGTGTCACATGTGCCATCTTCTGAAGATTGGATCTTTTAAAGTCATTCAGATGCTGTGTACAGCTACCAAGGGTACTGCACGGGTTCGTATTTTCGCATCGTTTGGCGACCAGCCTTTTGGTCGTTTCATGTCTCGTTCATCGGCAGTAAGAAACGGCTCGCTACAGTTTCATGTTGAACGGCTGGTAGAGCAGCGGAAGGCTGTGCGTGATCTGTGATCTTCCATAGCAGAATTGCAGCAGCTCTCACTTTTTACAGGTACTTTTGTACTTCATCACGGGGCGAAATATTGACCCCCAGAAGTTGTGTCATCAACCTTGAACGAGAGAATCTGTTCAGTTTGTCAGCCACTCCGTTCTAACCTTCGTAAATGCCTACCCAGGCACAGAATATCATCACTGATGAAGAGCTTCATGACCTTCTCCAAAGCCGTTCAAACACAGATCCGGTCCCGATACTGATTCACAGAGCAGAAAATAGAGTATTGAGGGAACTGCGCGATATAGCAGTGCAAGGCTGCAATGAGCACGTAAAAAGGCTCGCCGAGTGCGCCGAAGGAAAGCTTCTGAGTGTTGTCTGGCATTGTCGCAAGTATAGTAAGGCCGTTGATGCCTGTATGCGCGAATTTGGCGCTGACGAAGCCTTGAAGGATGAGCTTAGAAGAAGGTACTTTGTTCACTTGCACTACTCTTATCGCCATTACCCTGTATGTAGAAGACAAGGCACTGATGTTCTAACTTTCTTGTTTCCTTTGTCCTAAATTATCGTTCCCTGGAAAGACACGGAAAGAAATTCCCGAAGGCAGTGAAAGGGTACAAGCTCCCAAATAGTGTCACCGCTGACCAGTCCTAACAGATCACGCATTTTAGTCTCTTATGTTGTCTTCAAACGTTAGTGATCGCATCATATTGGTTTCAGCTTACTACCATGCATAATGTACGAAACTGAAGATTCTGGAGGACACAAGTGCTGAGGGCCGCCTCAAACTTGCACTTGAACCCTTCAGTAGGTTTTGATTGTCCATGGGCTGCAGTGAAACCCATAGAAATTGACTAATTCCTTCCTCTAACAAGCGATCTGTACACGAACTGGTTGGAAATACATGCTCATAAAGAACCAAGGTTTCATCACTATCTGAGTCTTCGCCTGTTCTGGAGTATACGAAAACTTCCTAATTCCGAAAGCACGGTGAGACTTCTACAGAAAGAAGCCTTTTCTATCATGGGAGGCCAGCGTATTCTATTCTCTTTAGATGTGACTCTCTGTCACACAACCTACATGTCTTGAACTTCTTTCGTCTTTTCTGCTTCAGGCTTTAGAGGATCTGTGCGTCGTCCGTTGTTGTAGGGTAGCGCATAGCAGCAAACAACTCATAATGTCGAAGACAATCCGTCTGTGTTTCTTGACTACACTCACGAATGTCAGCATCCTTCCTCTCTAGACATGTTTCAGTTAGTACGGACTATTTGGTCGCAGCTCTACTACAACATGGTTGCGACATGGACAGGAGATCAATTCAATGTCTATTAAGTTGTTGTTGCTCATATGTCTGCCGCTATCCTCATTGCAAGGTATTCTTTCCCAAAACA